>ML814646.1:0-28347 GCA_009831015.1 Picea engelmannii
TTGAGTTTCAAGAGCAATTCCATATCTTTATCAATGAAAAGAGAGAGATTATAGCTACAATTGAAGGGAAAAGGGTATGTGGATTACATAAACCTAGAATATTATGGAATCCACATACCCTTTTCCATAGAATATACTAACTAAATCCAATTAAAACCAAAGACATGAAATATGGTACTACACATATTATAATATATTATCAAGGAAAAAACAAGCTAAATGCAAATTGGACATTTGAAAAAAAATTTACAGGTTAAATGAGTACATCAATAAAAAATAACATACTAACCTTGCAAGTTCAAAATTCGAGCTATGTAGATCAAGAATTGGATTTGTTCAACCGGTGGGTGACAGGAAAAATAAACAACTCAAACAAAAGCCAAGAACAATGTCACAATTATAGCAATTGTGTCGCAAAGTCTCTTAAAGTCACGTATATATAGATAAAATAGTCAACTAGCCATTAACACCGACCAATGAGATAGGCAAAACTTTCGTCGCTATCGCCACGAAAGTTCGTTGCTATAGCGGCAAAAATCCAGACTAGGTTAAATTAAGATTTTCATGGATATTGCGACGAACTTGCGTGGCAATATTGACGAAAATTCCGCCCTGTTTAAAAAAATGATAAAACTAGTGGAAGCGTGGAAAATTTTCGTGGAATAATCCGCCCATATGTAGTAGTGATGTATCGAGGCCCACAAGTCCTAGACATGGAGTGCTGAGAGAAGGATTGACTTTAGCATGGCCCTGGAGGGCCCACCTTTTCTTTCTTCCAGTATCTTTATCTTGTCAGCAGCAACAACATCCATCACCATCGGCTTGGTCCTGTGTCAGAAAAGGTTCTTGCTCCATGAGGTAATTGGTCCGGGTATCATGGTATGTGTCACTTTGATCATCAAAACCATTGAATGTATGCATCTGATTCCTTTTATTTCTAACAACTGCTTGGATCTTACACTTGCCCACTTGACCATGTTTGGGGGGATTGATAGGGTGCCCTAGAAAGCCTGTGTTTGTAGGTTTTGGTTTTCCACTGGGGGGGATTTCTGAGAGCCATCATCTGCTCCCATCATATTACCACTTTTCCATCTTGTTTCCTACTCACCTATCCCATTCCACTTGTCCAGACATTAGGTTGACCTATTTTCAGGATGGCACCTTATCTCGTGGGAATAAGGGGCTAAAGGCCTAGAAGGTAAAATCAAGCTGGTAAAAGATAAAATCCTAAAAATAAAACTTCGATATGCTTCACCCAGGGATCCCCGAGGAAGCAATAAAAAGATTCTCAGTAAGAAACAAGAGGGACCAGGAAAAATAATAGAACAAGGCCTAACTAGAGGATAGGGGGTCTCATCACGAGCCAACCTATTAGGTCCATGGGTATCTAACAGTATGACATTGCCATTAGCTGGTCACCACACCAGGGCAGTGACTCTTGGTTGCATGGTCAAGGGAAAGGGGGTCTCATCACGAGCCAACCTTCTCATTTCTATTAAAATACTTGTGGGTGACGCTGTCACCACTGGTCACCACGCTAGGTCAGTGTCCCCTGATTAGTTCTTGAACAAAAAACAATAAAAGATAAAACAATAAAAGAATAAAGAATAAAAGAATAAAGAATAAAAGGAAAGAATGGGCTTGGAAAAAATGCATCCATGGAAGGTACAACTCACCTTCTACAAAGGCACCCACAGGTAACATTTTGCATCCTTGTCCCTCACTGCACCCACATGTTTGGACATCCCCTGACCACATCACCCACTTACATGGATTGTATGAAGTTTTCTTCTGGGAACTCTCCTTCTTCTGTGGACACTAGCCCAATAATATTCCTTGTCCTTTTCTCTAGACTTGTATTGTAGGCTTGTGTAACGTCTTTGAGCTACTGACTGATGTATTAGGGATTTTATGCACATTTTTAATAATATTGATGATGAAATGTGATTGACATTGCTATGATACCTGTGACTGATGAGCCCATGGAGGTCATATATTTTGATGTGCAGAACCATGCCCGACAGACATGTACCATTTTGGACCAGTACACATGGGGAGATGATCAGTTCGGACCTACATGGGGCTGAAGAGCCCATCAAGTGGATGTTGAGACCCCATCAGGGGGCAGAGATAGGATATATATGGATCAGGGGCTTTGCACTAGAGAAGAAGAGGACGTTTCACCAGAGGCACCCCGACACAACTTGACCTAGGGGGGTTGAGCCCTTTTCAGTGGAACGTTGGCCTTGGAAGGCCTGGGATGTCACCCTTGATGACCATGACATCATCCAACTTATTGGATGTCTTGGGAGGTAGACTGGGCAGTAGTGGCACGTGTGGCAGATTGGAGAAGCCCAAGGAGGGATTATGTTTTGCTCCAGGATTCTTCATTTTCCCTAGAAAGGGCTAACATCCCCCTTAGAGGGGATTTTTATCTCTTTTCATCTTGATTAAGGTTTAGATTTAAAATTTTAATGTAAAACAATATGATTTTAGTATTTTGGCCTTGTTGGCCTTTTACATGACCTAAAAAGTAAAATTAGGTCATGGAATGGTATAAATGAGAGATTTTTACCTTCATTTTTTCAATAAGAACTTACTCACTCATTAGTGAGGTCTGAAATTTGCGCCCTCTCTTGGGTTATTGGTTGATATAGGGATGCACACTTGTTTAAGGAGGACTATTTTGGCATGTTTTGGCATTTCTCTTGAAGGAAGGTGTTACAAGTAGGGTTTGCATAAATATTTCTTGGTAAATTGTAAGTATTTTTCTGCAAAACTTCTTGAATGAATGGTTGTAGTTTAATTTCTTACATGTGTTTATGAATTTTCTGAAGAAAACCATAGGTGACAAGCATACAAGTAGGTCCTTGTCTCATGTCCCCTGATAGAGAAATTTTCATCCATTGATAGAGAAGAGAGAGCCTAGTCGTAGCTACACCCTCTTTTTCTCTTCATTTATTGCTAGTTGTACTATCTAGAGGCCAAGAAGAGAGAGACGTCTTAAGCCTAGGTCTACTACACTTAGGGCCATTTTTCTCTAGGGTTTGCTGAAAAGGCGTTGCTATAGAAACACCTTGCATCACCAAACCCTCTAGTTTTGGTTTTATGCTTTATCTTTTAGCTAGCCGTTTTTCCATTCTAGTTAAGGAAGGAGGAGAGAGCACGAGGCCTTTCCATAGAAATACCGGAGTGAGCCTCTCTCCCATAGGGTTTTGATTTCGAGGCCTTGCCTTAGCAACACCTCCTAACTTCTCCCTCTAGTCCTTAGTTGTTTTGATTCTTGCCTCCTTCAACCCTTGCGTCCTTCACTATTGACTCCATTTAACCCTATGGCATTGATCCTAAGACCTCATGTGTTAAAGTGAACCTCATCAAAACAACTCTCAAAACTCTTTGAATCAAACCCTAACTACTAACCCTAGCCTAAGAACTAACCTAACTAACTTGTTGCTGCCGTCATCCTTGGCTATTATATCATTTGTGCAAAAAACATTTTACTTTATAAGCAAATTGAATGGTAATTTAAGGCATTTATTGAATGAAGTGTTGATTGGTTACATTGAATGCCATATTGTTCCAATATTTATTGGTGAAGTGATATAATTTTCATTACTATTGATAAACATTGACTTCATTGCCAAATTGCTTATATGTTATTCAGATAGTCATCCATTTATATGAAGTACTAACCCATTGAAATAGCTTGCATATTATTTTTTGTTGCTTTGTCCCAGGAAGGTATATCTTTGGGGGGTTTACTTTATTATTGGCTTTTTAGCCAGGACTATCTGCTCGGTGGTGACTTGTGAAGGGGGGAAATTTATCCTTGTCTTATTATCCTTTTTTCCTTCTCAAAACCCCAGGTCATCGGGGACGTCTCCCCTGGGCCTCACCTCCCTAAAGAGAAAGAACCATCCCTTTGTGGTGACATTAGGTGGGATTGGTTCCTGTTACGCCCATTTGGCCTTCAAACCTCAATCTTTTATCCTTTCTACAAACTGTGCAATAACATTTTGGCGCCGTTGCCAGGGAACACTGAGTCAAACCTTCCTCAGACGATACTTTTTCAATAAGCCTTGCCTCTAGAGTATTTACCTTACAAATATTACCTTGCGACTCCACTTAGGGTGTTTTCCCTTTATTCTTTGATGATTTTAAGAAAATCATCTGGAGACTCCACAAATAGCTAATGACAACCCATATTGGGCGTTAGTATATACCTTCATCTACTACTATGGCCTCTACGAATCTTGTTTCCCTCGTAAGTTCTCCCAATTGGTCTCACAAAGGACTTTTTGGCCCTTTGGACTTAGCCAACACCCCAAGAGGACTACATAATCTACCCAGTAAGGTTGAGTCCTGGCTACCCAATTTTCAGGAGAAGATGGATCCTATGGAAATTCTCATTGGACCAAGTTTTGTGATGCTTTCCAATTTCACCCATCCAGACAAGAACACCTTGAAGTCGTTTTGAGGCTCTTTGTGAGGTCACTCACTGGAAGTGCCAGAAGATGGATTAAAAAACTCCCAAAAGGAAGCATCAAAATCCCTGAAGATCTTGAACAAGACTTTAAGAAAAAATGGTGTGAAAAAGAAAGCATGGATTCCTTTTACTCTCAATATACTGATATTTGCAAGGCTTCTAGCGAGGGCATTAGGGATTTCAATGATAGGTTCAATATTCTCCTCAAAAAGATCCGACCTAGTTTCTCAGAAGAAGCTATCCTCTAACACTACTTGAACTCGTTGGAAGGAGTTTCGCAGTTTACTCTCAAAGATCGATCACCCTTGACTCTAGAAGAAGCACAAGATTTCACTTACCAGATTGAGAGGAACCTTAAATTCGAAGACTACATCCATCAGGTTAATCTCTCGCACAATAATAACCCTTGGGAATCTAGTGACGAGGATGTCACCGAAACTGAACCCAAGCTCCCAGAAATCCTTGAGGTAAAACTCATGCCTCCCAAAAGGAAATGGAGCACAACCTTCTCAAACATCAAAAATGTCTTAAACTTCTCAAGACAACATGAACCATCCGATGGTTTGGGTATGGCCACTCATAAAAAACCTAATTTTGAAGATTCGTTGTTTGTGTTGAACACACCAATGTTAGAAAATCAAGATATGAGTGAAACCAATAGGGATCCGAGAAATAGATTTGAAGAGCCCCGGGTACATAGTGGAACCAATTTAAGCACTAGTATGTCCTGTATCTTGCAAAGGGTTAAAAGGATTCGTGAAATGTTGAAAATTTCTTTTCTAACAAAGCAAGACCCGGATGACCAATTATCTTTTGAGGGGATTCCCACACTATTACAAACCGGTCATTTTGAGAAAGATGAGAAAACACCTTCTTCCTTATTAATAGATGACCATGGACCTAGTGACTATAATTCGGTGGATCCATACTTGTTTTAGCATTGCCCCACTTTTCCCTTGACAGAAGAAGATACAGATTAGGGTGATTGTCCCCACGATACCTCTGATATCTCTGAAGATTCGGATGAAGATGGCTATCCAGTACAAAGAGTAGTTGGTATCATTGAGTGGAATGAAAATGTTTTCAAGGACATAGAATTTCCAAACACCTTAAAAACTACCAACATTGTGGATGGAAACTACAAACTTTGGAACTTGGCTCCAAGGCTCAATGGTTCCCAAAACATTTCCTAATTTAGCTAGAAGTTGATGTCTTATGCTAATTAAAAGTGCTTTCCCATGGTGTTACACATCAAAATTCCTAACTTCGATAATGTTACATTCTCATTATCGTAAGTGTCACACTTTTCTTGCAAGTGTCGTAAATGTTGCATTTTCATCACATAAGTGTCACATTGTGAACAACACCATGAGAACACTTGATATGACTCCTAAAACATGTTAGAAGAAGAAGCCCCATCATTTGATAGACGAAACAAAGTGTTTTTCTATGAGAATTGGTCATCTTGACAATTTTTCGAAGATCAACGCTCCCTTTCTCATATGCAAGGAGTGCTAGCGCTGTCTGTCTATCTAGTAGAGAGTGTTGTAGCTCTCTTTTGCCCGTTGTAAAGGAGCGTCCATTGGTTGAGAAAATCTTGGGAATAAATCCCCTTTTTCTCTAAGGACAACTAGGGATGATTCGAGTTGGTTTGATTCGAATATAAACCTTAGGGTGCATCTAAGGGAGATGCCACCACTGATGGAGTCATATCCTCAACTAATCCCAAATATAACCAAGGTGGTTGGGCCTCCCAAAGCCTATAAATGGAGGAATTCTCATGGTGATCAAGGGGGAAAATAATCAACAAAAGCATTTTCATTATGATCATGGATATTTTGAGCAAGGGGTTGGACGAGGAGGACTTGGGGAGGCTGCTGCAACACAATCCATGATTGTAAGTATCTCTTTAAATTTCTCATCAATATACTTGGCCTATACCCTTTAAGCTTGTGTATTCTTGCATGTGCTTGTCGATCTTGGTAGATGAATTTATTTAATATAATCTTGTAGAGTAGGAGTTCTTGGTCTCTCTTTGCTATCCATTGTATTACAGGTCTCAAGTTGTGCTGAAGAGTTTGGAGATCAAAATTGAATTGGGAGTAGCGAGGACGAACTACAGAATAAGGTGCATTGCACTTTCATCCATCTCTTTCTCTTTCTGATTAGTTAAACTAGATTAAAAGGGATGTTAGAGTCCATTAGTGTTTTCTTGTCTTTGTATTAGGGGTCTAGAATCCAAGGGAAGATTCACCTGTCCATAAGGGAATTATTCTGTAACTGAAATTGGTTGTAGTGCTCTGGTGTTGTTAATACCAGAGTGCCGATTTTTCTTGCCTTGGAAAATTGTTGTCTGTCTATTTGTTGGGTATAGTTCTTGGGTATTTTTCTCTGGCTCAGATCCTTTTCTATCAGATCTTGTCTTTTGTTTGACTTACAACTTGCTTCTTTTCACTCTTTTAGTCTTGATTGGGTTTTGTGTTGTCTTTCCTTATCACAAAAACAACCATCTTTCCTCAATCTTGGGTTCTTTTGCTGCTCTTTTCGCTCATCTGATTGATTGGAGATTGTTATAAGGAAAGTCATTGATCTCAGTATTGTTTACTTGGTATTTGATCCCTTACTCATTTCCATAAGATTTTTAAGTGTGATTCTTTGTTTTTTTGGTGTTTTTCTTTGAATAGGTAGTTTATTCTTCTTTTAGTCTCTTATCGATTGCTAAGAGTGTCTTTGTTTGTGTATTTTTTCTTCCTCTTTTCCAAAGTTGCATTTGTGAAGTTATTTTTCATTATTAGTGAAAACAAGAAGCATTAGACAAATTATTCAATTTACATTTACAATCAAACAAAGGAATACTTTTTGCATTGGTTTTTGGATTTTTGAAAGGTTTTATTTATAATTCAGAAACTGTTTGGATTCTTGTTGAGAATGGACTTATATGAAAATTTTGCATTCTTAAGTGATTGTTAGTGTACAAAAAAGAAAATCTTCTCCTTCCCATAGTTAGAAGTTCATTGAAAAGAAAATTTGCATCTCATTCTTTTTTATCTTTCTTGGAGTCAATTATAAAACATCATCAGTTTTACTATCATCCACCTTTGCGTAACGAACAACCACTAAAATCAACGCTAATTAAAATCAGTCTAGAATTTTTTTATTTTTAAGATCTTTACACCAACAATAGACTAGGACTAGAGATTTGGAATAGGCTGTGAGAATAACTCTCCAAAGCATTGAAGACACACTCAGAATCTTGCGATAGGGAGAGTAAATCCAATTTTCGTATAAACATAGCTGGGACCCCCCTCTCACATAGGGGTTACACACGAGGTCACATTAGGGAGAGAAAAGAATATTATCCCTCTGAGGCTTAATCGTTTGTAGTAGTCACATCGTATATTGGGGGTTCTTCTTGAGATTCAACTGTCTTCATTCAGTCTCAGAGCTTTGTGAATTTCAAATCCATTCGAGGTCCTTTGGAGTTTACCGGTACACTTGTCCTCATTTCTCTTGAAGGATTTTGGACTTGATATCCTGCCCATACGTTCAGACTCAACTGTCAACTGTACCCTCCTAGAGGCTGACTGCAAGTTGGTATCCTTAGTAGCCACAATATTTGGGGTCCTTACATGAGGTCACGATGAATGGAATTCTTTGTTGTACCTAGAACAAACGTTGGTCAAACTCACTTGGGCTCCTTGGAGGGTAACCCACGGGTTAAACCGTGAGGAAGCTTGCACCAAGGTGTAAGTTCATTAAGAAGGTCGCCAACATAACTGATATACCTTCTCATATCCTAGCCCCTTCTCACTTTGATCATGTGATGTTAGATTTCATCACCAACTAGCACACTCATTGAGAGAAGGCATTGTTTGCTTGTTGGTTTTCTAGATTTTTTAGCCAGTGTTGTTTGTTTACTTTATTGTCTTTCAAAATTGAGACTATAGATGATAAAGGTCTTTGCATATCATGTAGGATGCAAGGGTTGCCTCTAGAAGGCTACGAACCCTTACCTAACTCACATGAAGACACTTACTGTGAAGAGGTTGAGAACCATTCAAACATTGGGAGTGTTGCTACTTGTATGATAGCGAATCCTGAGAGAGCCTTGTTTACGGTTGAGGAAGGAACCCTTCCTATTAACCCTTCTTTGCATGTACGTCTCAATCCACTCCTTTTCTGATTGGATTCCTCAGGTAGTGTTATAGTAGAATATTATCCTCACTTACTATTAAGGCCATATAATCAGTTGGATATGGAACTAATACAACCAAATTTTAATGACGAATACATGACCCCTGTCTATTCTACTGAAATAATAAATTCACAACAAACTCTTGTTCGTTCTATATGGATAATTCCATCGGGACATGACCTTTATAAGAAATTTAATTTTAGCCGACCACCTTTTGACCCTCCTACCTTCGTCGGTGCCGAGGCAGGACCGTAAGGACAGACTATCGACTTCCCCATCGAACAAATAGTCAATACTGCTACCACCTTAGTACAAGTTCAAAGTGACATGAGAATCATGTTACCTAGTCATGTGAAAAGTACCTTAACAATTACTTCTACCGTACCTCTTCAACCCACAACTCCTTACACTATGAAAAATTATGTGGGGACACCTTCACATAATAGAATGAAAAACCCTGCCACCCAAAAAAACACAACTGTGGGACAAATCCTGACTAGGGGGCCGCCCCCCTTTGGTGGGCACATCCCCACCAGGGGGAAATTGTCCTTCCACACACTAGTGCCAACTGGGGGGAAACCCCCTTTCACCGATCAAACCCCAGTTGTTACCCAACCGATGGCAGGGGGACAACCTTCTTTCACAGGAGACCCCCCAAAATTTTGGGGACTGCCCCAAGGAGGTACATGTCATCAACCATATTAGGGAGGGACAACAAACCCCAACCCACAAGGAGGAATACCAAATCCTAATCCTTCTGGATTACATTATGAACAACCTTTCCTGGGGGTCCCGAATCCCACTTGGGGTCCTCAAGGTCAACAATCTTATCCTCCCCAAGGGCCAAATCCTTACCCTCCTCAAGGAAAACCTAGTTACCCTCCTCAAGGGAAGACTGGTTACACCTCAAGCTAACTAAATGAACTATCCTCCCATGGGTTACACTGGTTATCCTCCCCAAGGGAAAATGGGTTTCCCTTTTCCTTTCATGAACGTTCCTCAATAGATAAGTCCTACCTTTGTTGGTCAACAACAACAATACATGGGAGGGCCTGCTAGCTACAACTATCCACCTCAACCAGTTTACAACCCTACTGGTGTCCCCATGCCACACCAACATCACCCTCAGGTCAATCGACAACTACCATTCTTAGCCACTCTAGATCTACCAGATATATCAAGTTTGACAAATGATCCCATATTACATTCTCCTTTTTGGCTAGTTATTCCTACTAAATTACCTTCCAATATCCTAAAATTTGACGGTAAACCCGGTGAAGACCCTAATAACCACGTTATGAATTTTCATCTATGGTGTTCATCAAATTCACTAATGGATGATTCTATCTGGTTACATATTTTCCAGCGTACACTTATGGGTTCAACAACCAAATGGTACATTGAGCTACAACATGACACTTTTCAAGATTTTAATTCCATTTCCATGCCTTTCCTCACGCACTTTCAATTACCCATCCACTACGACACTGGTACAAAACTCTTGACCTCCCTTCGTCAAACCAACTCCATGCATATCTCTGATCATATTCATGAGTGGTGACGATGACGATGGTTGACCAAAGAAACCATTCTTGACCAATTATTGGTTGAATGGTTCACTAAATCTCTTTTACCTCCAATTTCTCATGATGTAGCCATGGGTGGTGTCGTTACCGAAAAGGAAGCCATTTCTCATGCCCATTATCTGGACTTGGTTTATTCCCAATGCGGTACTTTGTATGAATTTATTCTGAGTGCTCCCCATATGCCAACCGATCCATCAAAACCATCCTCCACAACTCACGTAGATGGAGTTATCGGTTCTGTCAAAACCCAATCCAACTCATAGTCGATCAACATAGCTAATCGCTCAGTTACTGCCCCCACTACCAGATCGACTTCACTCTCATCCACTTCCACCCTGACTCAAATATCTGAGGTGAATGCAGTTCAATCTGCTTCTTTGCAACAGTCTGGGGGGGAGAAGAAAACGAAGAATAAACCAAACAAAAACAATAATCAAAATGAAAATATGAAAACATGAACTCAACCACCTGCTACTGATAAAAAACCACAACGAAAACTGAAATTTTTGTGTTTCATTTGTGGTGACGATCACTACACATGAGATTATCCTCATCGCGACGAATTTGCAAAACTTTTTAAAGGAAATTACCAACCCATTGTGTTGACACAACCTTTTCCATAACAATAGTCACTGGTTGCGCAAGCTCCTGCACCTCTGACATGAGGCAATCCAAATCATCCTCCTAGTGAGGAAGCTTCATTGAGTGCACACATTTACATGTTTAATGGGATAAATTTGACCACTCATACTATGACATATGACACCCCTCCGACTAAACCTAACAAGGAAAAAGTAACTAATGGTACTACAAGAGATCCACCATCCACCACCGTTACTCCTCCATCTGGGCCACTCCATATTGAGAAACCTAACTTTGAATCTATCTTATGTCCACCTAAGAGCACAATTCAAAAGTCAAATTTTAATCCTAATTCATGTTCTGCTCAAAAGTACAACATCGTTGAAGATTTGGCCCAAGCACCGTGTGCTATGTCAACTCTCAAAGTTCTACAACATTTACCTAGTCAACGTAGGACTCTCTTGGCATCCATCGGAGTAATAGATCTTGATTCATCTAATAATATCACGTTTAACCTCGATAATTTTAAATCACGACTCTCTCACCAACTTGATTTCTAGATCGATGTTATTGTCCACAATCAACATATTCATAGCACGATCTTGGATGAGGGAGCTTCCACATGTGTCATGTCATTGGCTTGTTGGAAAGGGTTGAAATCGCCTGGTCTGAGTCAATCCCATACTATGTTACGAGAATTCTATGGGAGAGGATTCCATCCTCATGGACTATTATAGTCCTTAGCTGCTCAATTGGGAGGCAAGACTGTTTCAGTGGATGTTGAGGTAGTCGATGCTCCCCTTGATTACAACTTGTTTTTAGTAATAAGTTGGTTTTATGCCATGAATGTCATCGCTTCATCAATGTTTTGATGTGTCCAGTTTCCCCATCAAGGTAAAATTGTTACCATCGATCAGTTAGATTATTGCACCCCTGACGCTCGCACTCCTATAGCCAACAACATTCTTTTTCTGGGATATTCCAAGATCACTTACGAAAGTGTTGGAGTAGGTATTTTAAATGACTCTTCACTTATGGGTACCTTTCCTACACCGCTTCCTCCCACTTTGCAACATATTGCAATGATCAATATGATCTTGACTATGACACATCAATCCTACGAATCATGTGATCCCTGGATTGTGCCTAGTCCTTTAGAATTCGATGCACTAGGTGACACCATGCCACTTAGTCCTGTAGATGCTGAACACAACGCCATCCAATCCGCCTCTCCATCACCAAATGACCAACATCTAATGGTATCTAAAACTTACTCATTACCATCCTGGTTAGAGTCCCTATCCTCTACTTTCGATTACATCCTACATATTTTTCCATCCAACGAATCTATTATGAAATGATTAATATCGAGGAGGCACCTTGGGATGACAACCACCATTGTTCATCCTTTCTTCCGAGTTTGGATGACATTGAGAAATATATATCCTCTATATTTCCTATAAATATCGTCGACTGCCCCCAATATAATATACTCACTCAAGATACCATCTCCAAGGGGAATTTGGGAAACACCTCTTCTATGATTATTGTCGACATATCAATCAAAGAAGGTATTGTGGAAAAAATTCATCTAGGTGAAAATTGTTCAGCTGAAGAAGTTGAAACTTATATTTCCTTGTTCAAATAATTATGTGACATCTTCGCTTGGATTTACGAAGAAATTCCAGGGATTGATCTATTGTTGTGCATGAAATCAAGACTTACCTAGGAGTTAAACCTATAAGACAAAACATTTGCTCGGTTCATCCTAAGAAAGCCACGACCATAAAGGCAAAAGCCGAAAAACTATTAAAGTCTGGTTTTATTTATCCCATCCCTCTAACTGAATGGTTTTCCAACATCGTTATGGTCGTTAAGAAACAAGGGACCATTCATGTGTGCATCTATTATTGAGATCTTAATAAGTCTTGTCCCAAGGACAATTACCCTACACCCTTTATCGACCAAATTATCGATAATTGTGCCAAAAGCGTCATTTTATCCTTTATGGATGGCTTTTCTAGATATAACCAGATTGACATTCTACCAACTGATCAACATAAAACAACCTTCATCTACCCTTGGGGGACTTTTGGTTATCGAAAATTACCTTTTGGCCTTAAAAACGCTATAGCTACTTTTCAACGAGCCATGTCGTATGCATTCCACGATATCAAACATATTGTTGAACCTTACCTCAATGAATTGCCCACTCATTCGTCTCATCATTGAGACCACATTGGTCACCTACGAGCCATCTTTCTTCAATGCTGATTTTACTATATCTGTTTGAACCTCGACAAATTCATTTTCGTTGTTGAATCATGATGCCTCCTCGATTTCGTAGTCTCCAAAGATAGGATTACGGTGGATCTCTTAAAAGTTAAATCCATTATAGCTTTACCTCCTCCCAACAACCTCACTCAACTGCAAAGTTTGCAAGGGAAGGTAAACTTTCTTCGTCGTTTCATTTGCAATTATGCCAAAATCACTAAAGGATTTATGAGATTGTTGCAGAAAGATACCCCTTTCATCTGGGATGAAAATTCTCAATGCTCATTCGATGCCCTTAAGAATGCCTTAATGAACACACCTCTTTTACATCCAACGGATTATGCGAAAGAATATATCCTTTATTTGGATGCCTCTACTTCCACTATTGCTATGGTGTTAGTACAAGGGGATAACGACAACAACGAACATTTGATCTACTATCCGAGTAAGAGTCTATCCGGTCTCGAGCTCCGATATTCACATGCCGAAAAGTTAGCTCTGGAAGCAGTTATTTTCGTCCAAATATTTTTCCATTACATTATGTTACGCACTCTCAAACTCGAACCCCATGTACCACATCTTGACTCGCCAAGTTCTTGGGGGAAAATACTCGAAATGGATTGTTATTCTCCAAGAATTCGATCTCGAATTTTCCAAATCAAAAGTTAAGGAATCGTTGGTTTTTGTGGAATTAATTTGCGATCTTCCCTATACCAATGAGGATACTGAGACCACTGATTCTCTTTCTGATGATTCCTTGTTTCTCATTAGTACGTCTGATCCTTGTTACACAGATATTCTTCTCTATCTCCAAACCCGACGTTTTCAACAAGGCATTTCATGTGATGAATGACGTCGCATTCGACACCACTCAAAACCCTACCTCATCATCAGTGACACATTGTACCATCCTGGCATTGATATTGTCCTATGACGTTGCTTAACCCACGATGAAGCTGAATGAGATTTAAATGATTGTCACCTTGGAGCTTATGGCAGTCATCTTTCAAGGATGGCTACAACCTAGAAAATCTTATGTGGCAGTTATTTTTGGCCTTCCATATTCAAAGATTGCATTGAGGCCGTTAAAAAATTCCCACCCTGTCAAATATTTCATAAGAAAGAATGTACCCACCCCACTCTACTACATCCCATTGTCAACGTCGTCCCCTTTGCAAAATGGGGTATCGATTTTATGCAATGTAAGCCTACCTCAGTCGGGGGGCACGGTTATATCATCATTGTAATTGATTGCTTTACTAAATGGGATGAGGCTATGCCTACATTCCTTAACGATGGTCACACTGTCACACTCTTTGTGTTTAACCAAATCATTACTCGATTCAGTGTTCCACAAACTATTTTAACTGATCATGGATTTCATTTCCAGAACTAGATGATGACTGAATTGCGCACCAAGTTGGGTTTTTTCCATGAAAACTCATCCTCCTACTATCCTCAGGAAAATGGACAAGTTGAAGCCATCAACAAAGTCTTGAATACCATACTTCAATGCATGGTGGGAACAAACAAAACCTCTTGGCACTTGCAAATCTTCTCCGCACTCTGGGCCTATCGAACTTCAGTGAAAACTACAACTAGATTCACACCGTTCCAGTTGGTATATGGAATAGAAGTTGTGTTACCAATTGAATGTGATATTCCTTCGTTGAAACTTACAGTAGAATTCCTACCTCACACTTCTGCTGAAGAGGAACAATTCCTATATTTAACCAAGTTAGAAAAAACCCATCGCGATGTTGCTCTCATCAAAGAGACATATAAAAAACGCATGAAAAATCAATATGACAAATTCATCTGACCTCGTGCTTTTGCAGAAGGAGATTTAGTCCTAGTCTATGATCAAGATCATGATAAAATCGGGGTAGGAAAGTTAGAACCCATGTGGCACGAGCCTTATATCATAAAGCGTGTGTTACACAGAGGCACCTATGAGTTAGTTGACTACGATGGAATATCTCTTAGTGAGCCCAGAAACATGCTTTACCTCAAGAAGTACTATGCATAGAATATATCACATGTGTGCTTCATACATTATTGTACTATATACTCTTGACTCTGTGTGCCTTTTCTTTTGCGTGCATGAGCTTTGTCTCAGCTACTTATACTTTGCTTTGTGATTGAATGTGTAGATGACATCACCCTTTCCTATCTATTTCGGGTTTTCAGATGGCGCTAGTTGACACACCTAAAAAATCGCTTCTGCATCTTGGTCCATCTACCACTCTGGTGAGTTGGTGACTTCAGGAGGAATTTTCCTTGGATCTGCGACCAATAACGTGGCAAAATATCATTTTTTCATCGAACTTTTAACCGAAGCCTCCTCTCTAGGTATAACTCAATTGATCATCAACCTAGACTCTCAACTTGTGGTTCGTCAACTTAATCATGATTACATCATTAGAAACTCAGTTTTACTACGTCTCCACCTAAGGGTTCACCATCTCGAAAGATAGTTTGAATTTCTCTAATATAGACACATATTGAGAGAACTCAATACAACTTCAGATTCATTAGTTAATTATATGTTGGATTGGTATCTTGCGCATAGATAACACATTTTGAAACATAAATCATATGTACAAAAACATCACATTAAAACACAAAACACACACACACACACACACACACACACACACATATATGCGTGATAGAAAAAGTGTTTTTAAGTACATCATACAAAAAGTACATAATGAGGAAAAATTCGGGCCTTCATGCCCACAGTATCATCATAAGGACTACAAAATATCTCAGGACTCTACTCATCCTCCTGTATCACATTGTTCTCCAAAAAGTACACCACTACTCGTGTCACCCGTCGTAGTAAGTGGTTGAGGCCTTCTGAGACCCCAACTGTATGTCGATGCAAGTGTAGAGGCACATCCCTCCTCCTCATGGGTGGGACACCCATCGTCAAACCCCAGAGGTTCCTCTCCACCTATTGAAACCCTCCTGCTATGAATTCATGCTCGGTTGAAGCCTGTGCATCTTCATAATGCCCTAATGATGACATCTTTTCCGAACGTGACACACCTATGTCTACATGATGAAAACAAAATGGTTTAGATCTCTTGTTGTACAACCAAAAACATATAAAATAAATAAAAAGAAAAACATATTGTTGCAAGGTTATGGTTTTTCATACCAGATGCATCCCACTAGATACCTTTAGCAAGGACCAAGTCAACACTACCTCTGGAATCTACCCCAACATAGGTGAAGTCCTCAATCACCACTAACTGCCTTCTCCACCATGTGAAGAAATCAATAGTGAACCTAAAAGTAGAAGGCTCATTCCCCAACCTGGGGGAAAGACTGGTCCACCTCTCCATATGAGGCTCGATCATGGGACGTGCTATCATCGCAACATGTGGCTGCATCTGAGGGATACGCTCTAAGAAAAATGAAACCAAAAAGGAACCATATCTGAACTATTTTTGTTTGTCGATCCTGCATTTAGATATTTGTTCTTTGACATTCCCAAGGAACCATGCACTCCAATTGAACAATATGGGTTCTAAACACTATATGGCATAAGATAAATGGGATTTAGAATCCAAGTGAGCACTGGTGATCCCCGCAAAATTGGTGATGGAAAATAGAATGGACCAAAGTGCTAAATCTCTCACATCATTTATCACAATCTGTCCTCCCACCAACCATGACCCTGGTATGCAATGCTCGACAATGTATAACTTACTCGATTGCATAGTAGCCTAGTGTCCGAACAAGAGTATGGGTGACCCTCTCCTCGAGAGCCCCATCATAAAATATACATCATCTATTTCAATTTCAAGTATGTGTGGTCCTATTTGGAACGCTTTCTCAGCTTCGTCCCATAGATTAATCAAATACTCGAGCAATAATACTTCTTTTTCATATTTTGAAGCTTGAAGTATTTGAGCGAACCACAGTTTCACAAGGCTTACCTCGCTTGAGGGTCTTGGAGAGTGGAAACATAATAAAACTCATGCTCATGTTATTTCCACTCAATCATGGCTAGCTATAAATGAAACCTGCAAATACAATATTTAATCATCATTAACCAAACTCTTATGGAGAAAAACTGCCTATTTTTATCCAAAAAGTCAAAGAATTTTTGAGTTATGTGCCTAGCGCTCCCACAAAGCAGTTTATAGAGCACTAGTGCTCCCTATATGTACGCACCAGTGTGATAAAATCACGATCGATGCTCCCCTCAGTGGCTTGAGGGAGCACCGATCCAATTCGATGCTCTAGGGCTTCGTAAGGAGCCTAGAACACCCAAAACAAAGGTTAAAATGCAGTAAAAAATAATTAAAAAGGATGAGGAGGAAGAGAAAACTAACCTGGTCTAGACAAATATGAAAATGATCGCTCACAAATCCCACAATCACCGCTCTAAAAAACACTCCAAAGAGGTGAAAAATCCAAAATCTAGAGGAGAATGGTAAAAAACAAATGGTAAAATGAATTTTCGACCTGGTTTGATATTTGATAGGTTCATTTTGATGTTTTCTCCTTATTATAAATTTATTTTTTGGGTTTTTAGTCATTGTTTCGAGAAATTACTAATGTCTTATTCCCATAACAATTTGACTTTACAGGATTTCAAGCAACATCTTTTAGTAACCTTGTGACATTAATGAGCATAATCTTTGTTCTTTCTCGCGCTCACAAATGCATGAGAATGTAATTGAGTATACTTTTATCACTTTTTCAAACTCCTAAAGGCTTTACGAAAAAGGAACCCCCTGGAGTCGTCTTTAATCTCTTTTCAGACTTTCTAAACATGAAAAGATTACCGAGTGATCTTGCTTCCTTTCACACTCGTTAAAAGGTTCGAAAGGGTGTCTTCCGAAGAATAGTTTATCTCTTTTTTGGACTTCGGAGACTAAAAATTACGAAAAAGGACAACCCTGAAGTCATCCTTAAGTTCTTTTCAGACTCTCTGAACATGAAAAACCACCGAGTTTTCCTTCTCTAGACTCGTTAAACTACACATTGAAGGACCTATCTGGGAACAAACCCTTACTTCTTCCAGTTTGTTAAACAAAGGAAGAGGAACTTATCGAAGATGAATTATATCGAGTATGTGTTATCCTCCTCAAGCTCATTAAATTAAAAAGAGGTACTCATCTATCTGGATGGGGGAAAAATTAAAGGAAGTGGGTCAAGTTTCTTGATAACTTTTGTAAACAACTCTTGCAGTCGCCCTAGAACACTACACTTGTTTTTAGACTTCACACTGAACACTTGGATAGTCCGCTAAACCTCTGCACTGAACCAATTCTATGAGTCTTTCCACTCCTTTGAGTCACCTGAAGAATGTCATAACACCCTCTCCATTATGTTTTGGTCTACTATGTGTTTATGCTTCCAAGTCTCATGTCGTGCCTCAATGTTCAAGGGAAGTATCTGCCTCGAGAGTCAACCATCTGCAAAATTACTAGTTTCCATACCCGTGTCAGTCTGTGACTCATTCGCTATATCTCATCACTTTTCTGTTTCAGTTTTGTGTCGATGATGGGGGATACATCAAGGCCCTCCTTCAACAAGTCTTTTCATGTCGACTTCAACACATCATCTGGGAATTAGATTTAGAAACCAGTTAGTACCTTGGGACCTGCATGCCTCAATGGCATGCCTCCTCTCTTTCGACAATAGGTTTACATCATTGACCTATAATCAACTCATTTATTAACATTCGTTGGATTATACTAGGGTACCTTGGGAGTCATTGACATCACTGGTGATTTACCTCACACTTGTTAACGGTTCACTTCAATGACCGATAATCAAGTGGTTTCTACCATGTTCAACATCAAGACATCTATTCACATGGTTATATTCATACTACATTGGGATTGGGACGAAGACCCTGGGTTGAGAATTCATTATGACATCTGCTTTTCCCAGGCTGCGAAGGAAATCATGTGAACATGCTAATACTTATATTTTCACATAGATCCACGTTGTATTGGTTTGTGGCTATGTATTATCATCTCGTAGCTCCACTGTTTATTTTGCATGGCTACAATCAGTCCATGCCATAGAAGTATGGATCCACATTGTATCACTGGTGGCGATACCCTTAGTCAATATCATCATGGATCCACAGTGTATTTACTGGCGACCATACTTTGAGTCATTTATTACCCAAGCATAGGTATTCCTGCCTCAAGAATGGAACACATATTAACATGTGTTTGATGGTTGGCTAGAACTTCTACCAGGTTCGCCGACTCCATACCCTTGCTTTGAATAATCTACAAAGTGTTTCGACCATCAAATTCCATTTTCTGACTTCACACTTTGGGGGGGAATCTGTTACACATCAAAATTCCTCACTTTGACAATGTCACATTCTCAACGTCGTAGGTGTCATAAGTGTCACACTTTTCTCGCAAATGTCGAAAATGTCTCATTTTCGTCACGTAAGTGTCGCATCATGAATGAGACCATGTGAACACTTGATATGACCCCTAAAACATGTTAGAAGAAGAAGCCCCATCATTTAACAGACGAAAAAAAGTGTTTTTCTATGAAAATTGGTCATCTTGACAACTTTTGGAAGATCAACGCTCCCCTGCTCAAAGATATTTCGATCAAGGGGTTGGACGAGGAGGACTTGGGGAGGATGCTGCAACACCATCCATGATTGTAAGTATCTCTTTAAAGTTCTCATCAATATATTTGGCCTATTCCCTTCAAGATTGGGTATTCTTGCATGTGCTTGTCGATCTTGGTAGATGAATTTATTTAATCTAATATCGTAGAGTAGGAGTTCTTGGTCTCTCTTTGTTGTCTATTGTATTACAGGTCTCAAGTTGTGCTAAAGAGTTTGGATATCAAACTCAGATTGGGAGCAGCGAGGATGAACTACAGAATACGGTGCATCACACTTTCTTCCATCTCTTTCTCTTTCTGATTAGTTAACTTGAATTCAAAGGGATGTTAGTATCCATTAGTGTTTTTTTGTCTTGGCATTAGGGGTATAGAATCCAAGGGAA
This sequence comes from Picea engelmannii, assembly GCA_009831015.1. Lineage (NCBI taxonomy): Eukaryota > Viridiplantae > Streptophyta > Pinopsida > Pinales > Pinaceae > Picea > Picea engelmannii. The sequence continues at coordinate 20,137 of ML814646.1, forward strand.
TATTCACCTGTCCATAGGGTAATTATTCTGTAACACATGGTGGTTTAAAGATGACCACAAATTGTTGTCTAGCAGAAGTTGTAACTCTTCTACTAAATGGTGGTTTAATGAAGACAAAAAACCAAATCATGCTGATGGAATATGGATCTAACTTTGGCTCACTTGTTCTTTCTCAATTGATAGGACTTTGAAACTTGAAGCATGGCTGTGAATCATTGATATTATCCCCCCTATTAAGTACAAGGTGAGAAGATGGAAATATTTCTATTTTAAGATGTGTTAATACTCAAGATTAAATTCTTTGTTATGACCGATATATCTTATTGGATATTGATGACCATTGCCAAGAAGTGATCCACCCATAGTGATTATTTACTCTTGCAAGTTTCTTAAATTTAGAACATATGTCTAAAGGATGATTATGCTTTCCATAATGTTCACAAGGATGAAGATCAAAACACTGATCTTCCATGTGGACAACTCAATGAAAATGGTGGAATTTAGGAATATGATCTTGAACTAGAGCAGGTGAACAAGATTTTTCTTGAAGGAATCCAACACTCTAGAACTAGGTTGGTTTGGAATAATATGGGATGTGAAAGGTCACTTCCATTTTATATCCAAGACCTATTCTGTGCTTGTTGATGATAATTTATTCCCAAGGTTTGATGATGGGATTGGAAAGTGCATGTAGAACTTGTTTATGACAAACTTCATCTTCATTTGAATATGCTTATGCAGTGGAATCATTGATTTGATCATGTGTTGGATGCTGATAGGAATCATTCTCAAATTCAAAAAGAGAATTGTTCTAAACAAGGAGTAGTTCATAATGTTGATTCTTTTGTTATATTTCATCTTGTTGGGGTTGTGATTCAAGGTAGAGAAATTCATTTTTTTCCTACAAATCTTGTAAACAGGTTAGAACATTATTGAGAGTTTCTTTGTCAATTGTGACTATATTTTCTATAGCAGAGAGTATTAGAGTATTCAATAGCTCAAATAATTCATCAATATAAGCCATTTAAAGACTGACTTAGACCTCAATGGGTTTCTTGCAACTACACCCTTTAACAATCAAACTCAACAATTCAAACTCATTGAATGGAGGGTGTCAACTTCGACAAAAATCCACCCGTTTACAATGTAATTCAACTTAATTTTAAAAATGTACAAGTAAACTTATAAAAATACCATTTGCAAGGTACTTTGATTCTGGAGTTGAATTGATCTTCAAGATTGAATGTGTCATTGATTATTTGAGTCTATTGGTATCTATGATCTTTATCACCGAGCATGAAAGTCTTGTTTGATTAGAAAACTTTAATGACCATGGCAGTGAACCATAAATATGATCCATTCCCATGTCATCTTTTGTATAATAGATTTCATATCGACATGTGGTTTCCTTGAGACATTTGTCTCCTTATATTCTTCTTCTTTTTTATGCCCTTCTTGGGGATTTTCTTCAAGTTCTTATGTAGGATATTCTTCTGATTCAACTTCATAATCTTTATTTGATGTTTCATTAGGTACTGTAACTAATTTCCTTGCAAGGACTTCTTCATGTGACCTCTTAGACCCTTCTTGCTTAGTAAGAGAAATATCCTACAATGTAATTTTCTTTCTCTTGTACCAAAGCTTCAAAAAATTCTTTTACACATTAATATTAACTGTACAGACAGATTCCATCCAAGGATATCCCAAAACAATATCCACATCATCGATATCTATAACAGGAAGTTACGAATGCAACACATATTTATCCATATTAATCTTCATTTAAAAAAAAAATTGAACTTTCTCACCTTCAACCCTTGTGCTTTGAATATTCTTTGAAGGGTACTTGAAATCTTTTAGCCAAGTTAACATTGATGAAATTATGCTTTCAACTAAGGGGCAACAGGTGCGGGGGATGATTTACAACTCCATAGGATTAGATGTGATTTCTTTCGCTTGGGACCTAGGATAGTCTTCCAATAATCAAGCTGAGGCATTGATAGTCTATATGGGATTAACACTTATAGGGGAAGACCAGAATAATGATATTGTTGTATTAGGGGACTCAGAACTGGTTATTAATGGCCTCCAAAATCCTCACAAACTCCAACACCTTAGTTTGCAAAGGAACTATCAAATAATTATACAAGAAGGGGAGAGATTCCAATCTATTGAATATTATCATGTTCATCATCATCTAAACATCAGGGATGATGCACTAGAAAAAGAGGCCTGATCCCTTGAACAAGGGAAAATTAAAAGTAATGGTGTTCTTTCATCTCACCTTCTACCTTAATCGGGATCACAAGGCTCATTTAAAAGGTTTGGAACACATGGCTCAAATTAAAGGTGGTGATTTGACTGCCCACACCACGAACAAGAAGCAAATGCCACTCACCCAATACATGACACCACATCACCTCCCTATATCAACCAAATGTACTGCATGGCACATGTTATACCTTTCTCTTGTTTTCTCCTTAAATTCACGCTGGGAGATTTTGTACAAGGAATGTGGGAACTGCAGAAGTAATCATCAATACCATCTCCTATGTTGTTTTACAATGTGGAATTGCAGGAAGTGGACAAACCTCATCATTTCATCAATTTAAACAACACAAGCATGGACGTTGGGCCTCATTTTTCATTCAATTAAGGCATATTCTACCTTCGCAGACATATTTTGATCTCCATCCAATTGTCCAAAGGTTTCAATGCTCCTCTCGAATGCAAGATGTATGGGAATGCAATGTGGTGACACAGTAAAGAGCCATGCCACTTCTCAACCTACAAAGCCAAGGCAATTAAGGAAGTTGTGGGAACACAATAGTGTGAACTGGAAACTCGGAAAGGTAAGCTTGCTCAACTCGAAGCTAAATTGAAGGACATGATAAGGAAACAACCATCATTATCAAAGCAATGAATAATCATGCTAGAAAAATCCACTTGCTCTAGCATGACAACCAAGAAAATCGACAGACTTTGGTGCATAATCATGCAAATCTCCAGTTCCTCGCTTCTTTTGAAGGTTCCATGGGACAGGAAGTGAATCAAGAAATTCAACCCCGAAATGAATAACCAATGGAATTAGAACATACATGGATAGTGGACACCACTCTAAAGCTATTTTAATCAGGTTTTTATGCTTGGCAAGGTAATATTTTTATTGCACTCATTTGTCAAAATATATACATGGAATAGGGATAATCTATTACATGTCCAAGTAGATATTTTTGAATGACATTAGTAGTAACTCTCTATTTTTTGTCATATGGCCTTCCATTTTGAAATCTATGTACTCTGTTGATTCAACCTATGCTGCAACCTCTTTTTGAATGCAAAATAATTGTTTATGTTAAAAATAAATTATGCTTGCAACTAGAGTTAGTAGAAGTAATGGCCTTCTCTTGCTAAAGACATCCATGAACATATAATATGAACTTTGTGCACGAAAACAAACCCTTGTTGATTTTGTTACCCTTAATCTTGGCATGAGACCACTTGTCTAAAAAAGTTTTTTCATATGTTTCGTTTGATAGTTCCATCATCTTGTTAAAGTCAAATGATTGTCACCATCTAACATCATCTTCTTTGAAACCCTAACATAAACAATCTTTTCACTTCTCTTGCATTAATGACTTTTGGTACTTTGTGAATTGTTCAATGTTAGGACCATCATATTTCCCTATAAAAAACATCTTGCTATGAAAATCCAAAATAGAACTACAGTTTTGAAGAGAATCACTTACTTTTCAATAGAGCTCCTTTATGTAGTTAGGGTTTGAGGCTGAAAATGTAAAATAATAACAACTTTTTCTATACTTCTCGGATTGGCTATTATGACACCAATTATGAAATTCCATGGCTTATTTGGATCCAATGACACTAGTTTGACTGATATATGTGCAATCTATCAAAATCCAATTAGTGAAATTCTCAGTCATCATCGAAAAAAACCCTAAAAAAAGATTGATTTTAAATAAACAACATCTCCACTTCTCGGACTTAGTTTTAGACAATTTGTTTTTTGAAATTCGGTATTTTTTCAAGATAAACTCATATATACAATTGATTTCTTCAAATTCTGCACAAAAAGTTTCAAAAATTGATTTGAATACTGCAATTTTTTTTTTTTTGGTAAAAAATATGCAAAAAGTAAAAAAATTATCCCACTTTGTGCCTGTTACCCACTAAGTTGCACTAGATGGACTTGTAGTTGAGTCGCCAAAGTTTGAGCAATCAAATGCTCAGTATTCAGAGTTCAGAAGTTCAGTTGGTCTATGAGACCAACTTTTTCCACATTTTCCACACCCTTTGGGGAATTGTAATAAGAGATGTTGCATGATGAAATTTGTAAAAAGTCTTAGCCACCTAAGACTTAGAAATGATTTGTTACTCCGGTTTGTTTTTTTTACTTGTTAATTATATTATGCTTTCTAAGCAATTTATAATTTCTGAGTTTTTTCACTCAATTTCTCCAAAGTTGGAGTATATACTCATGGTTAGGCCTTAGCATGGTTCTAAGCGTAGTGTCTAATGTATATTACCATGCTAAACATCATCCTAAAGTTTTATGAAAATGTGCTAAGTCCCCCTTAGGATTTTTTTTTTTTTTTTTTTTGCCAGTTAATTAAAATTTTCCTGTAAAACATAATTTTTTAATTGTAATTTGAAGTTGTAATAAAAAAGTGGTATTAGGAGGCTTCATATTCCTTGGGGGTGCTCATTTTTGAATATATATCACCCACTCTACCTAAGTACCCACTTTTGTGAGTGAAATTAGTGATTTTAATCACTAAAAAGTCAATTTTTCTCACAAAACCAAAAAAGACATAAAAATTCAGGGAAAATCAACAAATGCTATTTTATGGGAAACATGCCAGAGACATGTTTTGACATGTTTGAAGTCAAATAAAACCTAAAATTTTATTTGGAAACTAAAGGAGAGATTCTATTGGTTAAGGAGTGAGTGAGATGGCATATATGTTTAGTTATGGCATGTGGTCAAAGAAAAGGTGCACCCCTCTTGAGAGGTGGTGCATTCTAAGAAGGGGTAACCTACCTCTTGACAGGTGGTGCCCTATATATCCCTCATTCCTTACAAGTGGCACATTGTAGGAGCATGGGGAGAGGTGGCAACCATCTCCTTCACACTTGGATCCCCTCTCCATCCATTTGGTGCACCCTCCTCATCCACTTGGTGTGCCCTCATCCTCTTGGCTCTCTTGCCCTTTGCTATTTAAATGAAACACTCTCCCATTTGAAATATAGTTGGAGCTTGGGAATTGTGCTTGTGTATCATTGTACTACTATTGTATCATTTTTTTTATTGGAATAAAGAAAGGCGTTGGAGGCTACATTGGTGTCTACTTTCATGTGTGGAGCTTCTATGTCCAATGTTTAATTGTGAGGTATAATTTGCTTATGTGTGTTTATTTCCTTTACTAATTATTGTATGCCTTCTAAGAGGATCTATTTCCTAGTTGGGTAATATTATAAACTTGTTTGTTTATTGATCTTAATGTTTTTTTACAAGTGATAGATTTAGTTTGCATGTTCATTTCGCTTAATGCTTATGCTTATTTCAAAGTTTCATTGTAAGTAGCATCATATGTTTAAAAAATTGTTGGCAAGGAATATATAAGTCTTTTGCATATCATCACACTTGAAGAGGAAGATAAACATCAGTTTCACTTACCTCACCCTTCAAGATTTCAAGGAGACATAGCCCCTCTTGTAGATCCATCAACAAAGAGTCCATTTGCCTTTTTCTTCTCCTTATTCATTTCTAAATTATTAAATTGAGTTACTTTCAATTCATGCAAAGTAAAGCTTTCTAATTTTAAAGTAAATATTAAGGTTTGCTTCCCCTTTGCATGATAAGAGCAAGTAGATTATAGTATAAAGTTTTATTTATAAATCTAGCTTGCAATCTATCTTAGTTTCAATTTTTAAAGGAAAAAACTTAAAGGCTAAAGATAGTTTCATTTATAAAGAGTTTATAGGTAACATCTTGGCATCTTTGTGATATTACTTTCTGTTTTGGGACAACAAGTAATATCATAAAGAAAAGGTCGTTTTTTTCTTGTTTTACTTAGCTTTTTATCATTTTTTAGTCTAGTTTTACTTAACCAATTTTTCATAAATTTATGTACATGTACTAACACTTTTTTGCAGGGTCTTCTAATCAATTTTTGGGCATATTTTCCCCAATTAAATTTCTGTTTTTGCAGGTTTGACGAAAATACAAAGGGAAACGCTGCCCAATTTTGAAAGTTTTGAAGCCTTAGGGACCTCTTGAAGCACCATGTACTTGTATAAAGCTTTGAAAATATTGTAATTAATTTTTGATCCGTTCATATAAGGATCCCAAGTCTCTAAAAGAGGCCATTGTAACCGATATAATAAAATCAGTGAGCCAAAGGAGGCCTCACTTTTCGTTTCCCCCTGGGGGGTTGGTGTTGTGTTTTTGGACTACTTGTCTTTCTAGCTTGCTTTCAATTTTCATTTTGATATAAGTTTCAAACAATCTCACATCAACAATAATGTTAAAATAAATCACATTCTAGTTAGTTTCCCGTTTGCAAAGTAGAGCACTAATTGGTAGTTTAGACTTTATTTTATGCAATTTCACAGCTGACAATAAACCGTCTTCTCAGCTCCTCGCAAGAGGCTGGTTAGTGAAGACTAGTAATTAGAAAACATTTTCTTTCAGTAATTTTATTTTTTGTTTAAAATAAACAACTCCCCTCAACTCCCAGTGTTGTTCCTGACCCTTCCAGTTGCGAGCTTGTCTCGATATTCTGGGAGTAAGTTTCATACACACTGGGCTGGTCAGTATGGATAGATTAATAGGGAAATCCTTAAGAAATATTGATTTAGTGGAAATGTAAGAGAGTTTGTGTAAGATATATGGCAGGAACTTTGAGATCATGTTCTCCCAGTCGGATCTCCCACTTTCTCTTGGGCTTGTGTGCAAAATCAGAGGGACTTCCCTGTGGATATTTGACAAGATCGACCTCCACTTAGGGATGTTCTTTGAAGGGCCAAATATATATTAGTTCAAAGACTTTATTTTCTTGCAAATAAAATTTATCTCGTTAACCTACTATCAATAAATCTAATAAAACACTCGATCTACAACTCCCCATGATACCTTTAAGGCACCGGTCTCACTTTTTCATTTACACAAAGCGATTTGCTTCAAAGCACTTTACTTTTAGTCATTTATTTTGAAGAACTTATTAATTTACTTGCATCTGTTATCTCAAGTATCTTTTTTATGCAAGTATATTTTATGTATCTTGTGGTGATTAATTGATCTATGTTCTTAAAGTAGATTTACTTCATATATTGGTTAATGAAATAAACTCCTAGAATACTAGTTGCTTAAATTCAGTTTAAGCCTTAGATTATTTTCTTAGGGACTACCCCCCTTGGCTTCACTAGGAGTTGGCCTAGACAGAGGATTTTATGATTAGGTGACAACACCTTAACTCTAACTTGCCCCCAAGGACACACCGAGTGGATTGAATATTTCTTCTACGTTACCCAGGTGTGTATAAAGGCGGAAACAATGCCCAAGAAAGAGAATAAGACTTAAAAATTTAGAATTAAACCCTTGAACACCAAAGATATCTAAAAATTCACCATGAACAATAAAACAATATAGAGAGAAGAACCCTTAAGATAGAGTAACACCATCAAACACTCCTTATGGAAGGAATCACTCCACAATTCATGCTTGCTACAACACAATACAATCCAACACACTTCTTCAATACAATGATACTCGTGTGTATTTATAGTTTCTCATGTCTTATGTAAACTACCATTTATTATTATATTATTTCATTTTAATCACTCCACAAGTCATGCTTGCTACAACACAATACAATCCAACACACTTCTCCTATACAATGATACACATGCATATTTATACTTTCTCATGTCTTATGTCAACTACCCTTTATTATTATATTATTTCATTTTAATTACATAGTGGACATATTCCATTATTATGGCCATATTACATTCATTATCCCCTTGGGTATCTCTTAGGTACCTGATATTATCCTCCCCAAATACATTACATAAGAATGGATATAAGTCTCTTCCAAGCAACTGTTACATAAGAATAGATAACTAGAAATATATTTGTTAGCATATTCAAAAGGTAAAAATTAACCCTAAAAGAATTTTTTTCCTTAG
>ML814646.1:28397-42241 GCA_009831015.1 Picea engelmannii
AAACTAACCCTAAAAGATTTTTTTTCCTTAGAAAAAAAAAAACATAATTCTATTCATCCAAAGAGAACCAAATTAAATTTTTTAGGTGCCAAAGGCACGACCCAATTCTAGGTAGAATATCCTAAAGGGAAACAAAGTAACTAGCTAGAGAGCCAAAAGGAAAAGACAGAAACTGATAGAAACCATTAATAGACCAGAAACCCTGAACAAGAGAGCCCGTCATAGAATAAAACTCCAAACAGTAAACCCAAACAAACCCTGGTGGTTGGATGGACCAGGTCAGAGAGGTATGAAAACCATCGCAAGAAGAACTAGAAAACAATGACATCGATGAAGACCCCAAACAACAACAGTAATACCACGAACTGCACACCCGCTCCATGGACCTCAAGGTGGAGTACCGCACCGCACGCCCAAAGGAAGGACCTCAAAGTTCTGACACAACCTCTGCAAGATAGGAAAAACATCAATGACCACCAAAACGAGCCAGATTTGGACATACATCAAACCTTGAAAAAATAAAAGAACCTAGAGGGAGTAACCACAAAAAAGGAGTAATATAAAGCAAGGACCTCGCTTAGAAAAAACAGATTCGAGAAAAAGAAACCCAGGCATCACCCCAACAGGAGTTCCCAAAATCTAGACTGCATCTCAAAAACAAAACCGGATCCGCTCCCAGAGAAGACACCAATGAAACGACCAAGCAAAAAGAGGGCATGCGCCTAATTATTCAAGCCCTAGTTGCACTAGGAAAGGAGTCCAACCCCCATCCGAAACTACAATAAGTCGAGGTGCAAAATACACGGATCTGAGAGAGATCCTCAGGCCGTCACAATGAGGCAACCCATCATGCAAGGAGCCAAGAGTATTCCAGCACGAGTTGGAAGCTGCGATTGGAAAATGAGAGATACTACGCCAAGAGGCGACGACTGCATTTTCCTTCATTGAGAATCCTCACCGAGAGAGGAGGTGCGTGAGCGGGCATCTGCGGCTAGGTTTCCCCCAACCGCCAACCCCCCTAAAATATTATGAAGATAAACTTGATAATTCATTTAACTAATTGAAAAAATTTAACCACTGATAAATCCCAACCAATCTCAATTTTTTTTATGATTGTCCTCATCTCCAATCCACTTGATATTATCCCCCCTAAATATATTACATAAGAATGGATAGAAATCTTTTCCAAGCAATCATTACATAAGAATGGATATAACTCTTTTCCAAGCAATCATTACATAAGAATAGGTAACTAAAAATATATTTGTAAGCATATTCAAAAGGTAAATATTAACCTTAAAAAATTATGAAGATAAAATTGATAATTCATTTAACTAATTGATTTTATTTTTTTTAACTGAAAGGAATATTTATTTATTTATTTAAGTACTGGTTGGGCCGAGGCCAAATCAACCATCATTACAAGGAAACAACTTCCCTCTTATCCAAAATACAACATGTCCCTTTCTTACAAAGCTAGGAGAAGAGGAAAATCCAATCCTATGGGATGGGAATCCACAGGGGAGCTTCGCCATTTTTGTTTCTTTCTCCTAGAGGAAAAAGACAAACCATGTTCGCCAGCGTTTGCTTCCTTGTTTGATCCACGTAGGATGTGGAAAAAGAGTGAGGAGGATAAATCTTGCAACACATGTCGTAGCCTTTGCAAAGTCTTGTTAATCGTTGGATTGTTGAAGTGGTCATTTGAGTTTAAAATCTTTATCAGAATTTAAGAGTCTCCAAAAACTTGTATTTCTTTATTGTCGTTTTCACGTGCTATCTGACAATCTTTTAGCAACCCTAGAATTTCAGCCCGGTTATTAGTTCTCTGGCCAAGTCCCCAACTGAAGCTATCTTTTCAAGATCCATTTGAGGAGTAAATCACTCCGCCTGCTCCTGCATTCCATGGGTTTCCTTTGGAGGCGTCGTAAAAAAAAATCAAAGATTTGCCTTGCCTCCTCCACCATGCTTGAAAAAATGCTTCCGTGTCTCACAATCGCCATCCTGGAGTGGTGGAGGGATGAACGATGGATTTTTTTGTCCCGGAATGTGAGGGTTCCTATCCATTTATTTTCTTCAGGGAGGAGTGTATTTTCGTTCTTGAAGGAGTGATTAGCCACTGTTTCAAGGAGGAGAGATTTTTCTTTAGTGACCACCATTGGAGGGGAAGGCATATTGATGTGAAGATCTAATCATTTTTGGACAACCATAATTTCCAGCAAAATGTATTTGGGGATGGCATGCCAAATTCTTTTCCAAATTGAACTGCTTTGAACCTCATGAGAATAGCTCGCCTTCCAGGTGGAGAATAAGGTAACCACTGTAATCTCCTTTGGAACTATGACATTGATACCTTGAAGGGAGATCTTCCATACTTCTTGGGTGAATGGACAATCCACAAACAAGTGATCCATAATTTCAAGAGCGTTACAACACATGGAGAATCTATGAGGTCCGATAATGCCTCTTTTTACCAGGTTTTCTCTTGTCAACACTTTCCTGTGCATTAAAACCCACCAAAAGAAGTTTATTTTGGGAAGTCTGAGAGGATCCCAGACCTGCTTCCAGAGGTATGCTGACTCGATCGATGCTTGGGGGGATTGAAGGGAGGTGAATCCCTGAGCTATGGTGTATAATCCAATCTTTCCCCAACCCCATTTGTTCGACAAGTGGAGATGAACAAGTGATAAGCCCGTGAACGCAACTTGGAGAATATTTTTTTGAATTTGCAAATGATTTGGACTTCCCTAGAAGACCCATGTTCGCTAGCTCCCTGAAGCATCCCACGAGGAGATATCTGCTAATTTAGTGAATATGTGCTGAGTAAGCCACTCATAGATCTCTTTTAATTCTTCAGAAACATCGAGGGGTGGTGTTGAACACTCAACAAACCCTAAAAAAGCCTATGTCAAATTTTTACTTTTTTGGGTACCACTTGATCTTTGCACTGTCTGATTTGACTTCATTTTGAGAAATGTTTTGTCTTTGATTATTATCATGACTCTCATCAGCTATTCAGGTTTGTTTGAACTTATGAAACCCCATGACTTAGAAGGCGTTAACACCTAAATAAAGAATCAACAGCCAAAATACTTCACCCAACGCGCTCAGATTCAACATTGGAAGGAATTCAAAGCATGAAATGAACCACTTGGGAAAACTCAGTCGTCGAACACCGATCTCCGTCGACATTGACAAAAGGAAGTTTTTGCGTCAAGTCTTGCATAAGGATATCGCCGATAGCCAATTCCCCTTCTACATCGGTAAAAGACGAGGGGAATAAACATTAACAAAGAAATAAAATATATCGTCGATAACCGATACTCGACATGCTTATCAGAATCGGGGGACACCTAAAAGGATCGCAAATTTTTTTTTGACTGTGCTAAAAGATATTCCCGATCGCCGATCCCCGATGTGTTTTCGGCATCGGGACTTTTTTGAGGAATCTAATCCGAAGAAAAGCACTTGATAGGTTTATCGTCGATCGCCGACCCTGGATAATTTTTTGGCATCAACAAGCTAAGGTTTATTTTAGAATGAATAACTTAAGGAAAGTTATGACTCAGATTAATACACGTGAATTAGGTCACTAGTCTTCAACACCACGTGTCTTTGCCAAATTGGAGAACTGTATAGTTTAGTTTTACCCCTAGTCATTCTTGGTTCCCTAGGTCCGAGTCACACCTCCAAGTCAGCTTTGCCACAATAGCATTGTCGAGTGAGATTGATCGATGTCGGGGCTTTTTTGCAGAAGGACATCAACGAAAATGTTCATAGCGCATCCCCGATCCACCCACTGAGAGAGAGACATGATGGGACAGTTTAGCGTTAGACACGATCAAATTTTGAGCATTTAAGGGGATAATGAATACCAAATCCCGCATTAGTTTCTACGTCGTGCACCAATCAAAAAAGCCTTTGAAAATCACCAATAGACCACATCACCCCTGCGCCTCCACCGTCAACCCACGATGAATTTAAATTGTAGAGATTCAGCGGTATATTTGTTTAATTTTCACTCATCACATGAATTGAATGGCTGATGTGACACGATAAGTTCTTCTCTTGTTTAAATTATCTTGAGCCGTTGTAAACAAAATCATTCTGCGCGCGAGGAAATTCAAATCATCCAAAGAAGCAAGACGAGTAATTCGAAGGCTGTAGAGATCCCGTGAGTATCAAAATAACTAGGTTTTAGCAAGCTTCGTAGGTATGTATCCAAGTCTATAAATTTTACATGGCTACAAGTTATATGTTTCTTATTTGGTTTTGTTCTTTACACAGTCTTTGAAGGTTTGTTTTAATTGTAGGAACAATTTCGCTAAGAAGGCCAACGAACAGACGATCATCGAGGGCACCGAAGCTAAAAGAACCAGAGGTAGGTGGAGGCTCCTCTCCAGGGGCCACAAAAAACTTAGAATACACTCCGAGGTTGAAACATATCATTAAGACATCAACGAAGAAGGTTTTCATCCAGCCTCTGACCTTTGGAGATACAGATGCAACCACAGGGTCCAATATGACGCTCCCACGGTGGGGAGAACTCTTTAACAAGATTATCCAGGAGGAATACACATAATATATCCTACACAGTGATCCAAATGTAAGAGCGCTCGACATCAAAGTGTTCCTGAACATCTGACGGTCGTAACTGCATATGGTGGCGAGTAGAACCCCTGTTTTTTCCCTGTATTGAAGTCCTGAAGTGGATCATCGACCACACAGCCACACATAAATGTTTGATCAACGATGATAATGGTGTGTGTGTTGAAGTGTTCTTATCGATGGAATTTCAGAAATACTACAAACTTAGAGATCCCGAGGAGCGACTAAACACAGATTTTGTCTTGAAGTTCTACGAGCACCACAACATCAGCCGAGTAATGGCCTCATGGTGGAGGGTGGACAAGAAGTACACCAGCCCGATCACTGGCTGGTACGGAAAGACCAATTTAAGGGAGCCATACATCTATTTGATGGCTCTCATCTGTTGATTATATGGAGAGAAGGATTGCTCCATATTTTCAGAGGCGTGGATGCCCTTGGCTTACATAGTGGCGATCTCCAGGAGCGGTTTCAACTGGGAAGCGATAATTTCTAAACAACTGAGCATCTATATACAACAGGCTCAGACGTTGAAGTAAGGAGAGACACCATTTTTCTACATGGCTTCATATTTTCTTGATGTCATCTATGCCAAAAACATCTTTGCCGACATGAATCCAAGCTGGCATGTCGCAGAGCTCCTGGTCCAAGTTTATTTCAGCGTGCTATGGGAGAATAGGTATAAAAGGTATTACTCCCTCATCTGCGATGAATTCATTGCATGAATTTATTTCATTCTTTTTAAGAAGGCATGCCCGAGACTATCGGTTGAGGCCAAGAAAATGATTTCCAAGGTAGGCCACTGGTAATTGGACAAGCACGACACCTACATCAGGGTGTTTGAGGTAACCATAGCACCACATATCTTACCATCTCATGTCTTGGACCAGCTTGTAGTAGGATAAATATGCTATCAAACCATCTTGAAAGGATACAATGCCACCCTGGTCAAGGACAAGAAGCGAACGTTCATTCCCTATTGTTTCCATGTAGGTTTCTACTTTGTTAAAGATACAATGCAAGCCAAACAAGAAGGGATGAGACAACTCGAGTTTAGGTTCTAGACAGGTCGATTATGAAAGCATGATCCAAAGGGTCTGGTCTTGCAACACACTTCACAAGTGTCCTCCTACTGGTCGTATGCCCATGAAAATTTTGAAGATGAAATCTTCATGAAAAATGCCCAAGACTGGGACGAGGTGGTAGCAAGGATGGCCAACCCAAAAATGACCAGGTTTAGGACCATGAGCCTGGATGAACATGCGATGACCATAGAGAAATCAAATCAAGAGGCCCTCAGAGCCAGGGAAGAAATCAGAGTGGCAGAAGCAACAGAGGTTCCCCTGGTGGCTCTGGTGCAGGATAGAGGATTCCCTATGACACAGGATGCACGGGCAAGGTGACTGCTCATGAAAGAACAGGTGCAACGAGTAATTGATTAGCTATAAGAAAACCTGGACCTATTAGGAATGATAGGGGCCCCTTCCGACAACCCAGATGAAATACGGGTAGGTCCAAGCATCCCTGAGCTAATACAAATTGATGAAATCGTCGGGTCAGATAACCCTGAAGTTACAACGCCACAGGCCGGATCACCGGGGGATGTTTTAGCTCACCCGAAGATAGTAAGAACATCAAGGAGAGAAAGTGCACAAAACCCCCTTCATGAATTGATAAACAACTATGATGATGAAGAAAGTCTGGAGGTATCCCTGGTGACTCTTATGCAGATACTAGAGAAAAATGAGCCCACGAAGGCATCTTCCCCAGCTCCCGATGCTCAAATTCAGAGCCCTTCATAGAATGACCAGGAGGTTGAAAGTGTCTTAGAAACTGAACTAATCGATGTACCAGAAACTCAAAAGGATAGTCTGATGGATGAGCCAGGGTCGGGCGAACAAAAAGAAGAAGCTCCACAGTAGGAAATCGACATCTCAACGACCGATTATCAAGTAAGTACCAAGCCTACCCCTGATGCTTCAATTTAAACCGGTACTCAACCTCCCGATGAGAAACAAACATAATTCATACCTTCAGAACACATGGAGGAGGTTCAAGAACCCAGTCTTGAACAAATATACAACATCGGGAGCTTGAGAAATATGCTCACCTAGGGAGATAAGAAAATCCCTGAACCCGTGGATGAAGTTGTTGATATACATGCTATCTCCTATGACTGGAAAAGGAAAGCTATCATGAAGAGAACCACCAATCAGAGGAGGATTAATCTATATCGCTCCATCCACATCACCACAGAGGAAAAACTGATCAACACAGAGCATGCCAAGACATCCAAACTTATCGACGTAGGGATGGAAATCACAGATGCCACCCTGGAAAGAGAAAAAAGGGATGAAGAGGAGATGGTCGTTTCTCTGAAGGAATTGAAGCATCTATGCCACTTGGTGAAATATTACCAGGACACCACATAGGCCGCGGTGTTCCTGAGAAGTGAATTCCATGAGGACTACAATAAATTTACATATGAACGGTGCTTATTGATTGCAAGGATATCCGAGCTTTAAGAAGACACCCTCATGGTGCTGGTGATGCGTACGGATATGGAAAGGTGGTATGATAAATCACACCAAGTCATGGAAAGGATTCACTATATCAACGCGGTTCAACAGGGTTGAGATGTCAAAGAGTACGACATTTGGGTGCTAAAGGAAAACAACATCGACCGCATAAGGAAATTTCCCGAATATTGGGTAAAAATGGCTCAAGAACCTCATCGGGAAATCCAAGAGAAATGGGACTAGTGCGAAAAGAGTTGGACCAAGATCAATAGGGCAATGAGAGACATCGACCTCTCCGAATTCGTCCAACCCGATGACTTTGTCAACTTGTGTGACATAGTCAAATCACATGCCGAACAAGACTCATCATGGGCTGCAGAGATAGAAAAGGTGGAAGACATAGCGCCAAGAAAAGTGCAATAGTTCATGGAACACCCGATTAAAGCTCAAGCCATGTTGCAACAATTAAGTGCTAGAATAGTCAAGTATCAGACACATGCAGTAGAGATAAGAGAGATCCTTTCGGCCCCAATGGAACAACATAGATTCTTGTATGCTAACACATGTGATGATCTCTTTGTCAAATGGTTGGAGTACGAGAAGAGTCATCCACTCAAGTGAGATCACGTGATGACTCTTAGAAAAATTGAGAGATGAAAGTGCCTTGTGGCGAGTTTTTATTTTACTTAGCTGCACTTTTAGTACTTATTTTTAGTTAATAATATGTTATAAATAAGAGGATCAACCTGTTAGAAAGGGGTCGATGGTTGTTGTAAAGACCCTCATTTTTTGGATTTGTAAAGAACTATTTCAAAGCTGCCTTAATTGAGAAGTCATGTTTAGGACCAAAGACAAGTTTGTGTTTTTCATCAAAAGTGTGTAGGATTGGATGTGAAGAAGAATTATTTATGATTTCATCTCATGAATGGATGTTGTAATGAGCAAGAGCTTCTAAATATGTTGATAAGTTATCTGATTCAATGTTTTTATAGTTCTTGTCTTTAATGATGAAAAATAAATCGTTGTGTTAGTATGTGATTGATGATTAGAGTTAAGGGAACTATTTTTCTTGCCATCGTTTATTGCATATATGTTTTTCTTCTGATAATCACACTTCAGTCAATAATTGGAACACCAGCAGGTTAATGTATTAGTACTAGGATTGTGGTAGAGAATCATTGTTTGCATGCTAGAGTGAAAGGGTTATCCCTCGATCAACCTTCTTCAGTAGTTAAGCTTTTGCAACTTTTTTACCTAGTTGGTTTATACCGACTTTTATCTTGTATCGGTCCCACCTATAAGAGAAAATACAAAAAAGATAACGTCTGAACTAAAGGAGGAGTTTTCATAAGAAGACATCCTATCGATCACTACGTAAAGCCCATCGATTAATTGGTTGGATCGCAAGATCTGGAGAAACATTCCACCATTAAATGTTGCAGAGTCTAATTAGGTCTCTGTGGTGGGTTTGGTTCCTGCTGTTGAGTCAAAGGGATTTAGGACCCCTCGCCAAGAATTGACGCTAGAAGGAGGGATGAAGAATGAATGGCTGACAATATTTTGTATAAAATATTTCACACAATCTGTAGATTCAAAACAACCCACATGCATGGCTAGTCATTCCCAAGACATCCCACACACACTGAGTACTCCTGAAACGAGTAACTCACCCCTGCAAGAGGAATAACATCTATTCCCTGATATACCTTATTCTCTTCCTAACGAAGAATTGAACCAATTTATAAGAATCATAAGAGATTATGCCCGACATATCGATGTGTTTCCCTTAGCTCCGTTACTTCCTCGAAGAAAACAAATAAGCAGACTAGTGGTCGAGTTCCTCGACCAGGTTTTTGTACACACTGTAGAAGACCTGATAGATTTTTCCCTCACCAAAATCGAACATTCTCTGAATCTAATCCCCGAAACACCAACCGACAACTTCTCTGAACCTAAAGATTTTTCCGACGAGGAAGGGGTTAACTCAGAATGCTCAGTTTCGAGATCAGAAAACATGGAATATAACAATGATCATAATGAAGAAAGGGGAAACCCACCTCAAAAAAATCAACCTTGGTTAGCCAGAGATTCTTTGACAATCCCTGGATGAGTACATAACCTTCCCCGACATCTAGAGAAGTTACTCCCTAAATTTGACCTTGAAACCTCAGGATTGCCTGAAGACCATATCAAAAAACATCATACTAGCTATTAGACTGATGAATGTTCAACATGAAGACGTAGTATGTAGGTTATTCCCCTACACTTTCGAGAATTTAGCCTCCACGTGGTAGTTTAACTTACCTGAAGGATCCATAACTAGTTGGACAAAGTTTCAAAAGGATTTTCTAGATAAATTTGCAGAAGAAACTAGTACAAGAGCTTTGATGGCTGAATTGTTTGCCACCACCATGAGTTCAAAGCAGAAGGTTAAAAACTTCAATCAAAGATTCACCACTATCTTAAAAAAATTCCAACCCAAAGCTAAACCTACTCAAGAGTTTCAAATCGAAGTATATGTTAACACTCTCCTAGATTCTATTTCCATGTTTGTGAAGAGGGCTGCCAAAGCAACCTTAGCTGAGAATTTTGAAGAAGCCAAAACAATAGAGTTCCAAATGAAGGGATGTAAATAAGGCCATGTCTCATTAGTCAAGAAATAAGTTCAACCTCCTCCTAGGATAGGACTACTGTTGACTAGAACCCCAGGGAAACAAACAGAACAAGGTCCCGAAAAGGGAAGTGGAGACATAGAAGACCTACAACGCATGGTCAAGAAGTTGTCAAACGAGATCATAGACATGAAAAGAAGTGCAAAGGAAGGAAACCAAGGTCATAGGCCCTATAATACTTTTTTCAAAATAAATCCACTGTTCAAAGCGATTGAACCTCCCCCATCCAAATTAAACATTGATCTAGGGAACATACCATCTGACTCCTTCTGTACTTATCACCAAGAGAAACACTATGAAAGAGACTGCCCACAGTGGGTGCATGCCATGAATTTGATGGCCAACCAGTTTCTAGATGAAGTTTCCTTAACCGAACAATCAAGTGGCTCAGTTATGAATATTTTTGATCAGGAAGAAGTTGATACACCAAAAGAAACAAACATGTTGATATGGGACCCTGAGCTACCTATGCCTTTCGATGACCTATTTGAGGTTCAAGAACCACCCGCAAAATCTTGGTTGTGAAAACATGAAGTAGGGGTCAACCTGTCTCAAATGACCTTACTACGACCCAAACTTCGGGAGGAAAACCAACTCCTGATCACCCAAAATGACCTTTTTCTCCCCGAAGAAATCCTATAAACATCCATACACGAGAATCACCCAAGCTAGACTACAACATAGTAGAAAACTTGAAAAAGTTGAAAGCAAACATATCGGTCATGGACATATGTAGAATCCTTCAATAAAATGACTTTCTATTATAAGCATTGAAATCAATAGAAAATCCTACAACAAGCACTGACCAAGGAGAAAATCTAACTCCCACGGATCTAAGGAATAAACCAACTGTGAACGCCTGCTCTGAAGATAAGAAGGGAAAACCTTTTGTCCCATCGTTCCTTTTGATGTTTGAAGTCTTCAACATAAACCTCCATAATTGTTTGGTTGACTCAGGAGCATCCTCCAATGTTATTCCATTGTCTATTTGCAAAAATTAAACGCAATCCCTCTCAAAAGCGATAAACATGTGATACAACTAGACAGAACCCAGGTGAAGGTCATGGGATAACTCAAAGATGTAATGATCAGAATAGCGACACACCCTAAATTTGTGCAAGTATTTGACATCATTGTAGTAGATATCCCTTAAGCTTATGGATTGTTATTAAGTCGAGATTGGTTTGAGATGATAAACATATACTTTAGTATAGACTGGGCTCACCTTTGGCTGCCATTAAAGGGACAAATGAATATGATCATGATCGATAGGGAAAGATATCTAAAACATATTGTCACTGACTTAGAAACCCTCAATGAACCATCATCGACAGATTTCCCCGTGCTAGGAAATTATTCATCTGATTCCAATTTCGGGAATTCCCCCCCCCCTCTCATCTGATGTCCCTCTTAATCAAAACTACAAAATGATTTTTCAAGAGAAATTGCCAATGACGGCAGAGGAAACCATATTTTGAAAAGAACCTACTTTAGGAATCACAGAACAAACTGGAGGAGAGGAGGAAAGTGACAAGAAAGAGGAAGCTGATAGGTTTTTCCAACAGGTTTGGACCTTATACTTTGATGGATCTAAATCACAAGAAGGGTCAAGGGTAGGGTGAATCCTCATTGATCCAGAAGGTAAACACCATTTCATGTCCTGTAGACTAGAGTTCAAATGCACAAACAATACCGTCGAGTATGAAGCTCTAGTTCAAGGGATAAATAAAGCCATGGAATTAAACATTAAAGAATTGAAGGTTTTCAAAGATTCTGAAGTCATAGTTAGACAAGTAAGGAACACTATACATTGCAACTCTCCACGCCTGATGAATTACCAACATGAATTGCACAGGCTAATAGATCATTTTGAAGCCTTCAACATTACAACAATCCCCAGAACAAAGAAAATTCTTGTTGATTCTCTGGCCACCACTGCCTCAAGGCTATCACCTCTAGAAGATTATGAAGCCTCTCGGTTCACTATGGAGCTATTCTACAAACCATCGGTGCCCAACAATATTTGTAATTGGAAGGTCTTTGAAGTAGATGAACATATCAAAAACATTTTGACCAATTAGGATAATTTTAAAGACTTGGTTATTGACGATGAAGTATTCCAAGAGAAATTAGCAGAAATCGATACTTAGACAGATCAACCGATTGACAAACCAAGGTCTCACACGATACCGAAGGGAATAACCAATTTAGAAAACCCTTTTTGACCTAAGGGAAAGATTTAAAGGATCAAAGAACGCAAAGACGGGGAGTTCTTGTCCCATGCACGAAACTATAAATTTAGGAACCCCGAAAAACCCTAAAAATATAAATCTCAGCAAGACAATATCTAAAGAGGAAAGGAAGGCCTATCTCAAACTTTTCAGACAATATCAAGATGTTTTTGCATGGTCCTACCGAGATCTGAAAACTTATGATACTTGCATCATTCAACACACTATCGCGTTAAATCCTGAAGTAAAAACCTTCCAATAGAAGCTCCAAAAATACCACCCATCCCTAGAGACGCTCATGTGTAGGGAGTTAAAAAAACTACTATATGCCAAGATAATTTTCCAAGTTAGACACTCCGGATGGGTAGAAAATTTGGTTCCTATGAGGAAAAAGTCTGGGGAGATCCGCCTATGCATAGATTTCATAAACCTCAACAGAGATTCAGAAAAGAAAAACTACCTAGTCCCACCAATGGAGAAACTCTCGCAGACTGTGTCTGGCTCTGATATTTTCTCCCGACTGGACGGTTTCTTAGGTTACAACCAGGTTCTAGTTTCAGAAGAAGGCCGCTTGAAAACTACCTTTCGAACAAAGTGGAGAAACTTCGCTTATAAACACATGCCCTTTGGGTTAATCAATGCAGGAGAAACTTTCCAAAGGGCCATGGGCATAGCATTTCAGGGACTAATCAAAAAGTCTGTAGTAGTCTATTTAGACGATGTGACTGTGTATTCGAAGAACAAATAAGATCACATCCAACACTTAACCCAAATTTTCTAAAGGTGTAGTAAGTACGGTATCTCCTTAAACCCTAAGAAGACTATCTTTGGTGTCGAGGAAGGTAAATTTCTAGGTCATATTATATTTCAAGCAGGGATTCGCATAGACCCAGAAAAGATTAAGGCTATAGCTCAACTTCCATTACCTCACAACAAAAATGCTATGTGTGAGCGTTAAATGAGGGTTATATATCATAGGAGAAATTACACCAAGTTCTTCAAAGAAACATAGATACATACTAACCACCACAAATTATTTCACGAAATGGGCAGAGGCCATCCCTTTGACCCATGTAAACAAAAATGTGGTGATCCAATTCATAGAACAACAACTGATCAAAACATTTGGTGTGCATTTTGTCCTTATTTTTGATAATGCAGCTTACTTTTCTTCCACCTTATTAATAGAGTTTGTTCTAGACAAAGAAATCATAATCAGATACTCTGCAAACTATTATCCATAGGCGAACAGAGTGGCATAATCAACTAATAAGAACCTGGTGAGGATATTGAAGAAAACAGTTGCAGACAAGCAGAGGAATTGGCATAGTTCACTTCATAATGATTTATGGGCCGATAGAGTTACACCCAAGGAAGCTATAGGGAATTCCCACTACTTTCTGGTATACGGACATGAAGTCATTCTCCCAAACAGTCTATATATTCCATCTCTTCAACTTGCTTAGGATTCAAGAGGACAAACCTAATTAGTCATACAACAAATAATTGATACCCTCCTCATGCTGGAAGAAGAAAGGGAGAAAGAAAAATCAAAATTCATAGTTCATCAACAAATAGTTAAAAGGTGGTTTGATAAACATAAGGCTAAAGAGAAGAATTTTGAAGTGGGAGACTTAGTCCTAAAATGGGACAGAGCAAATGAGCCTAAAGTAAAACATTCTAAGATTTATAATCTATGGCTCATACCATTCCAGGTGGCCGAAAATATTGGGGTAGGCACGTATCGGCTGCAGAATCTGAGGGGGGAACCTGACCACCTCCCAGTGAATGGCCAATCCCTAAACCAATATTTCCAT
>ML814646.1:42270-93012 GCA_009831015.1 Picea engelmannii
TTTTTGTGTTTATGTTTTCACGATGTTTGTTTTAGATAGGTCGATTGTGGAATGCATTTTTGTTTTTTTTTTCTTCTATTGTACTTCTACGCTTTTGAAGATTTTGTTTAGCAATACAATGGTTGACCTTAATTCATGCGATATAACGAACTCTGTTCCTAACTCATCGCTCACATACAACACAAGAAGCGTGAGGGGACCTGCAGTTGTTTTAAAGGGTTCTCTATCTAACCTGAGCAGATGAACAACCTTGGAAAAGTGATGAAGTGTTTGGCTGGTGGTCTGGTGAAACCTTAAGGGATATATAGTAAGGTGGAAAGGACTACATGTACCTCAGAGACAGAGTTAGCAAAATTTCACCTTAACCATCTCCCTTTGCAAATAACAGACGTCCTCCTCTCCCACTCGCTCAGGGAATTTTGCCAAAATAAAATAAACTATATCAAATGAGCGCACAGTAGGAGAGGGTATGCAGATAACTTCATCGGGGCTATGGGCACTCACTGGCAACGAAGCAAGGTCTGTGATGTTGGGGTGACTCTGTCAGGGCTATGGACACTTGCTGACAGTGGAGCAACACCATAGCAAGTGAATACGGGTAACTAAAAGGCCTAGTGCCAATGAATGCTTTACTAGAATCTTGTCAAAAGGGGCGTGAGTCAGGGTTGCAGGAAACAAAGGTGGAATAAAGGTTGAAAACCCCATAGGCAATCCCATATGCACCAACCAGGGAATTTGAAATGAAAGGATAAAAGAGGCTCTGATAAAAAACCAGTTAAGTTCTTAACCATATTTTGCATCAGTCGAGCCTGAGGTAGGAACAAAGATTCTTCTTTCTCCCAGTAAGTCACCATTTTTTTAGCATTCAACACACCCTAAAAAGCCTATGTCAAATTTTTACTTTTTTGGGTACCACTTGATCTTTGCACTGTCTGATTTGACTTCATTTTGAGAAATGTTTTGTCTTTGCTTATTATCATGACTCTCATCATCTATTCAGGTTTGTTTGAACTTATGAAACCCCATGAATTAGAATGCCTTAACACCTGAATAAAGAATCAACAGCCAAAATACTTCACCCAACACGCTTAGATTTGATATCGAAAGGAATTCAAAGCAGGAAACAAACCACTCGGGAAAAATCATTCGCTGAACGCCGATTTTCGTCGACATCGGAAAAAGGAAGATTTTATGTCAAGTCTTGCATAAGGATATCATTGATAGCTGATTCCCCTTTGTCATCGGTAAAAGACGAGGGGAATAAACATTAACAAAGAAAGAAAAGATATCGTTGATAACTGATACCCAACGCGCTTATTGGAATCAGGGGAAATCTAAAAGGATCGCAACAAACACTCTGACCGCGCTAAAATATATTCTCGATCGCCTATCTTCGATGCGTTTTCGACATTGAGAATTTTTCAAGGAAGCCAATCCAAAGAAAAGCACTTGATAGGTTTATCGCTGATCACCGACCCTAGATACTTTTTCGGCATCGACAAGCTAAGATTTGTTTTAGAACGAATAACTTAAGTAAAACCCTCGCTCTGATTAATACACACGAATTAGGTCACCGGTCTTCAACGCCACGTGTCTTTTCCATATTGGAGAACGATATGGTCTAGTTTTACCCCGAGTCATTCTTGGTTCCCTAACTTCGAGTCACACCTCCGAGTTAGCTTTTACACAACAACATTTTCTTATGAGATTGATTACGTCAGGCATTTTTTGTAGAAGGACATCAACGAAAAACATTCATAGCTCATCCCCGATCCCCGATCCACCCACTGAGAGAGCGACATGATGGGACGTTTTAGCGTTAGACACGGTCAAATTTTGAGCATTTAAGGGGTTAATTAATACCAAATCCCGCATTAGTTTCTACCTCGTGCACCAATAAAAAAAGTCTTTTAAAATCATCGATAGACCACGTCACCCCCGCATCTCTGCCATCAAACCACAATGAATTTAAGTTGTAGAGATTCAACAACAGATTTATTTAATTTTCACTCATCACTTGAATTGAATGACTGATGCGACATGATAAGTTTTTACCTTGTTTAAATTCTCTTGAGTGGTTGTAAACAAAACCATTCTGCGCGTGAGAAAATTCAAAGCATCCGAAGAAGCAAGATGAGTAATTCAAAGGCTGTAGAGATCCCATGAGTATCAAAATAACTAGGTTTTAGCAAGCTTCGCAGGTATGTATCCAAGTCTGTAAATTTTACATGGCTACAAGTTATATGTTTCTTATCTGGTTTTGTTCTTTACAATGTCTTTGAAGGTTTATTTTAATTGCAGGAACAATTCCACCAAGAAATCCAACCACCAGATGATTGCTGAGGGAACTGAAGCTAAAATAACTAGAGGTAGGCGAAGGCTCCTCTCCAGGGGCTGCAAAATAATTAGAATACACTCCGAGTCCAAAACCTGTCATTAAGACAATGACGAAGAAGGTTTTCATCCAGCCTCTGGCCTTTGGAGATACAAAGGCAACCAAGGGGTCCAAGATGACGCTCCCACAGTGGGGAGAACTATTTAATAAGATCAGCTGGGAGGAATACCCGAAACATATCCCACACAGTGATCCATATGTAAGAGTGCTCGACTACGAAGTGTTCCCGAACATCCGACGATCATATTTGCATATGGTGGTGAGTAGAACCCCTGTTTTTTCCCTGTATCGAAGTCCTGAAGTGGCTCATCAACCACACAGACATACATAAATGTTTGATCAATGATGACAATGGTGGGTGTATTAGAGTGTTCTTACTGGTGGAAGTTCAGAAATACTACAAGCTTAGAGATCCTGAGGAGTGACTAAACACAGATTTTGTCGTGAAGTTCTATGAGCACCACAACACCAGTTGGGTGATGGCCTCATGGTGGAGGGAGGAAAAGAAGTACACTAACCAGAGAACTGGCTGGTACGGGATGACCAATTTAAGGGATCCATACATCTATTTGATGGCTCTCATCTGTCGATTATATGGAGAGAAGGATTGCTCTAGATTTTTAGAGGCGTGGATGCCCTTTTCTTACACAGTGGTGATCTCTGGGAGCGATTTCAACTGGGAAGTGATAACTTCTAAATAACTGAACATATATATACAATAGGCTCAGACGCCGAAGGAAGGAGAGACACCATTTTTCTACATGGATTCATATTTTCTTGATGTCATGTGCGCCAGAAACATCTTCTCAACGTGCTATGGGGGAACAGGTATAAAAGGTCTTAATCCCTCATCTGCGATGAATTCATCGCACTAATTTATTTCATTCTTTTTAAGAAGGAATTCCCAAGACTCTCGGCTACGGCCAAGAAAATGATTTCCAAGGTAGGCCACTAGTACTTGGACGAGCGCGACACCTACATCAGGGTGTTCGAGGCCACCGAAGCACCACATCTCTTACCAGCTCATGTCTCAGACCAGCTTGTAGTAGGATAAATATTCTATCAAACCATCTTGCAAGGCTACAACGCCACCCTGGTCAAGGACAAGAAGCGGACGTTCATTCCCTATGGTTTCCATGTAGGTTTCTAATTGGTTAAATATACAACTCAAGCCAAACAAGAAGGGTTGAGCCATCTTGAGTTAAGGTTCCAGATAGGCCGATTCTGCAAGCATGATCCAAATGTCTTGGTCTTGCAACACGCTTCACAAGTGTCGTCCCGCTGGATGTACACCCATGACAAATTTGAAGATGAAGTCTTCACAGAAAATGCCAAGGACTGGGACGAGGTGGTAGCAAGGATGGTCGACCCCAAAATGACCAGGTTCAGGGCCATGAGCCTGGATGAACATATGAATACCATAGAGAAATTGGCTCAAGAGGACCTCAGAGCCAGGGAAGAAATCAGAGTGGCAGAAGCAACAAAGGTTTGTTTGGTGGCTTCGGTGCAGGATAGAGGATTCCCTATGACACATGATGCATGGGAAAGGGGATTTCTCATGATAGAACAAGCACAATGAGTAATTTATCAACTACAAGATGACCCAGACCTCATAGGAATGATAGCGGCCACTGCCGACAACCCATATGAAAGCCGGGTAGGTCCAAGTGACCCCGAGGTAATGCAAATTGATGAAATCGTTAAGTCAAATAACCCTGAAGTTACAATGCCACATGTCAGATCACAGGGGGATGTTTTAGCTTAACCAAAGATAGTAAGAAAATCACGGAGATAAAGTGCACCAAACCCCCTCCGCGAATTGATAAACATCTATGATGATGAAGAAAGTTCGGAGGTATCCCTAGTGACTCCCGTGCAGATCACAGAGGAAAAGGATCTTGAGAAGGTATCTTCCCCAGCTCCCGGCGCTCAAATTCGGAGCCCTTCAGAGAGTGACTAGGAGGTCGAAAGTGTCTTAGAAACTGAACTACTCGATGTATGAGAAATTCAAAAGGATATTCTGACAGACGAGCCAGGGTCAGGCGAATAAAAATAAGAAGCTCCATAGCAGAAAAAAACACCATCTCAACGACCAATTATCAAGTAAGTACCGAGCCTACCCACGATGCTTCAATTTCAACCAGTACTCAACCTCTTGATGAGAAACAAACAAAATATGGACCTTCGAAACACATGGAGGAGGTTCAAGAACCCAATCTGGAACAAATATACACCCTCAAGAGCCTAAAAAATATGCTCACCTAGGGAGATCAACAAATCCCCGAACCCATGGATGAAGTTGCTGATAAACATGCTATCTCCTATGACTGGAAAAGGAAATCTATCGTGAAGAGAACCACCAAGAAGAGGAGGATTACTCTAGATCGTTGCATCCTCATCACCAGAGAGGAAAAACTGATCAACACAGAGCATGCCAAGACATCTGAACTTATCAGTGCAGGGATGGTAATCACCTATGTCGCCTTGGATGGAGAAAAAAGGGATGAAGAGGAGTTGAACATTGCTCTGAAGGAATTGGAACATCTATTCCACTTGGTGAAATATTACTAGGACACCACACAAGCCGCAGTTTTCCTGAGAAGCGAATTCCAGGAGGTCTACAATAAATTTAATAATGAATGACACGTATTCACTACAAGGATAGTCGAGCTTCAAGAAGACACCCTCATGGAGTTGGCGATGTGCAAGGATATGGAAAGGTGGTATGAGAAAACACACCAAGCCATGGAAAGAATCGACTATATTAGCGCGGTTCAACAGGGACAAGATGCTGAAGAGAACGACATCTAGGTGTTAAGGGAAAGAAACATCGATCGCATAAGGAAATCGATCGAATATTAGGTAAATATGGCTCAAGAACCTCATCCATAAATCGAAGAGAAATGGGTCGAGTGCGAAAAGAGTTGGACCAAGATCAACTGGGCAATGAGAGACATCGGCCTCCCTGAATTCGACACACACGATGACTTTGTCAACTTGCATGACATAGTCAAATCACATGTCGAACAAGACTCATCATGGAATGCGGAGATAGAAAAGGTGGTGGACATGGCGCTAGGACAAGTGCAACAATTCATGGAACACCCGATCAAAGCTCGATCCATGTTGCAACAATTAAGTGCCAGAATAGTGAAGTATCGGGCATGGGAAATAGAGATAAGAGAGATCATTTTGGCCCCAATGAAACAACATATATTCCCATATGCTAACACATGCGAGGATCTCTTTGTCAAATGGTCGGTGTACGAGAAGAGTCATCCACTCAAGTGATATCATGTGATGACTCTTAGAAAGACTGAGAGATGAAAGCACCATGTGGCGAGTTTTTGTTTTACTTAGCTACACTTTTAGTAGTTATTTTTAGTTAATAATATGTTATAAATAAGAGGATCGACCTGTTAGTAAGGGGTCGATGGTTGTTGCAAAGACCCTCATTTTTTGGATTTGTAAATAACTATTTCAAAGCTGCCTTAATTGAGAAGTCTTGTTTAGGACCATAGACAAGTTTGTGTTTTTCATCAAAAGTGTGTAGGATTGGATGTGAAGAAGAATTATTTCTGATTTCATCTCATGAATGGATGTTGTAACGAGTAACAACTTCTTAATCCGTTGATAAGTTATCCGATTCAATGTTTTTACAGTTCTTGTCTTTAATGATGAAAAATAAATCGTTGTGTTAGTATGTGATTGATGATTAGAGTCAAGGGAACTATTTTTCTTGCCATCATTTATTGCATATATGTTTTCTCTTATGATAATCGCACCTCAGTCAATAATTGGAACACCAACAGGTTAATGTATTAGTATTAGGCTTGTAGTAGAGAATCATTGTGTGCATGCTAGAGTGAAAGGGTTATCCCTAGCTTATCCTTCTCGAGTAGTTAAGATTTTCACACTTTGTTACCTAGTTGGTTTATACTAGCTTTTATCTTGTATCTATCCCACCTATAAGAGAAAATACAAAAAAGAGAACGTCCAAACTGAAGGAGGAGTTTTCATAAGAAGACATGCTATCGATCACTATGTAAAGCCCATCGATTAATTGGTCGGATCGCAAGATTTGGAGAACCATTCCACCATTAAACGTTGTAGAGTCTAATTGGGTCTCGGTGGCAGGTTTGGTTCCTGTTGTTGAGTCAAAGGGATTTAGTATCCCTTGCCAAGAATTGGCACTAGAAGGAGGGTTGAAGAATGAATGGCTAACAATATTTTGTATAAAATATTTCACATAGCTTGTAGATTCAAAATAGCCCACATGCATGGATAGTCATTCCCAAGACAACCCACAAACACTAAGTACTCTTGAAACGAGTAACTCACCCCAGCAAGAGGAAGAACATCTATTCCCTGATATACCTTACGCTCTTCCTCACGAGCAATTGAACTAATTTAGAAGAATCACAAGATCTTACGCCTGACAGATCGGTGTGTTGCCCTTAGCTCTGTTACTTCCTCGAAGAAAACAAATAAGCAGACCAGTGTTCGAGTCCCCCAACCAGGTTTTTGTTCACACAGTAGAAGACCTGATAGATTTTTCCCTCACTGAAATCAAACATCCTCTTAATATAATCCCCGAAACACCAGCCAAAAAATACATAGAATACCTACAACGCATAGGCAAGAAGTTGTCAAACAAGATCATAGACATGGAAATAAGTGCAGGGGAAGGAAACCAAATCCAGAGGCCCTATAAACCTTTTTTCCAAAGAAATCCAACGTTCAAAGCGATTGAACCTCCCCCAACCAACTAAACATCGATCTAGGGAACATAGCATCATACTCTTTCTGTACTTATCACCAAGAGAAACACTCTGAAAGAGACTACCCACAATGGGTGCATGCCATGAATTTGTTGGCCAATCGGTTTCTAGATGAAATTCCCTTAATCGAACAATCAAGTGGCTCAGTTATGAATACTATTGATCAGGAAGAAGTTGATCCACCAGAAGAAACAACCATGTTGATATGGGACCCTGACCTACCTATGCCTTCCGATGACCACAACCATGTTGATATGGGACCCTGACCTACCTATGCCTTCCGATGACCTATTTGAGGTTCAAGAACCACCCACAAAAGTCTTGGTTGTGAAAACATGAAGTAGGGGTCAACCTGTCTCAAACGACCTTACTACGACCCAAACTTCAGGAGGAAAACTAGCTCCCAATCACCCAAAAGCACCTTTTGTTCCCCGAAGAAATCCTATAAACATCCATACATGAGAATCGCCCAAGCTAGACTAAAACATAGTAAAAGACTTGAAAAAGCTGAAAGAAAACATATCGGTCACGAACATATGTAGAATCCCTCAACAAAAGGACTTTCTATTACAAGCATTGAAATCAGTAGAAAATCCTACAACAAGCACTAACCAAGGAGAAAATCTAATTCCCACGGATCTAAGGAATAAACCAACTGTGAACGCCTACTCTGAAGATAAGAAGGGAAAACCTTTTCTCCCACCGTTCCTTTTGACGTTTGAAGATTTCAACAAAAACCTCCATAATTATTTGGTTGATTCAGAAGCATCCTCCAATGTTATGCCATTATCTATTTGCAAAAAATTAAACGCAGTCCCTCTCAAAAGCGATAAACATGTGATATAGCTAGATAGAACCTAGGTGAAGGTCATGGGATAACTCACAGATGTAATGATCAGAATAGTGACAGACCCTAAATTTGTGCAAGTAATTGACATCATTGTAGTAGATATCCCATAAGCTTATGGATTGTTATTAAGTTGAGATTGGTCTAAGAAGTTAAACAAATAATTTAGTACAGACTGGGATCACCTTCGACTGCCATTAAAGGAACGCATGAATATGATCAGGATCGTTAGGGAAATATATCTAAAACATATTGTCACTGACTTAGAAACCCTCAATGAACCTCATCGACAGATTTCCATGTGCTAGGAAATTATTCCCGTGACTCTGACTTTGGGAATTTCTCCCCCCTCTCATTTGATGTCCCTCTTACTCAAAACTCTGAAATGATTTTTCAAGAGAAATTGTCGACAATGGCAGAGGAAACCCTCTTGTGCCAAGAACATGCATTAGGAATCATAGAACAAACATGAGGAGAGGAGGAAAGTGACAAGAAAGAGGAAGTTGATAGGTTTTGCCCGCAAGTTTGAACCTTATACTTTGATGGATCTAAATCACAACAAGGGTCAGGGGTAGGGTGCATCCTCATTGATCCAGAAGGTAAACGAGATTTCCTGTCTTGTAGACTATAGTTTGAATGCACAAACAATACCTCCGAGTATGAAGATCTAGTTCAAGGGCTAAAGAAAACCATGGACTTAAACATTAAAGAATTGAAGGTTTTCAGAGATTCTGAAATCATCGTTAGACAAGTAAGGAACACTCCACATGATGCCAAGTAAGGAGTTAAAGAAACTACTAGATGCCAATATAATTTTCCAAGTTAGACACTCCACATGGGTGGAAAATTTGGTTCCTGTGAGGAAAAAGTCTGGGAAGATCCACCTATGCATAGATTTCAGAAACCTCAACAGAGATTTAGATAAGGACAACTACACAGTCCCACGAATGGAGAAACTCTTGCTGACTGTGTCTGGCTCTGAGATATTCTCCCTGCTGGATGGTTTCTCATGTTACAACCAGGTTATAGTTTCAGAAGAAGACCGCTTGAAAACTACTTTCTGAACCAAGTGGGGAACCTTCACTTATAAACGTATGCCCTTGTGGGAGTGACTTTCCAAAGGGCCATGGATGTAGTATTTTGGGGACTAATCAACAAGTGTGTAGTATTCTATTTATACGACATGACTATGTATTCGAAGAACATAGAAGATCACATACAACACTTAACCCAAATTTTTGAAAGGTGTAGGACGTACGGTATCTCCTTAAACCCTAAGAAGACTATCTTTGATGTTGAGGAAGGTAAATTGCTAGGTCATATTATATATCAAGAAGGGATTCACATAGACCCAGAAAGGA
The DNA here is from genome assembly GCA_009831015.1 of Picea engelmannii. Classification (NCBI taxonomy): domain Eukaryota; kingdom Viridiplantae; phylum Streptophyta; class Pinopsida; order Pinales; family Pinaceae; genus Picea; species Picea engelmannii. Next base: position 51,655 of record ML814646.1, read on the forward strand.
TTAAGGTTATAGCTCAGCTTCCATTACCTCACAACAAAAAGGTTATGCAATCGTTCTTCGGGAAAATCATTTTTGTGAGGAAATTCACCCCCAATTTCGTTGAAACTATCAAACCCTTACCAAAAATGATTCGTAAAGATGTTGAATTTAAGTGGGATGATGAATGAAAGAGAGATTTCAACAATATTAAGATTGCAATATCTCAGGCTCCAGTGTTACGAAGTCCCGATTTCAACGAAGATTTATTTTTCTACACTTTTGCCTACAACCAATCACTAGTTGCAGTACTGACTCACAAGGATGATGACAACAATGAGGCCCTGATATCATTCATGAGCACTAATATCCAAGGGGCCAAACTAAATTACCCTGCTATAGATAAGCAGACTTATGCGGTATACAAGACAGTAAAACACTTCAGATCTTACATCCTTAAGAACCATACCAAAGTCATCGTGCCTCACCTTGCAGTCCGATCCCTATTCACTCAACAAGAGATGGGGGAAAGAAGAGGAAATTGGATGGAAGTAGTCTAAGAATTTGATCTAGATATAAAACTTGTTAAATTGGTTAAAGGACAAGGGTTATGCAAACTGACAATTGAAGCCTAGGACCAAGTAAATGAAGACCCCAGATGGGAGAATGAATTGGCATTATGGTGTGGTGAAGCTTCATACGTCTCCCTAGGGCATGAGTCTTGGTACGAGAAACTGATTTATCTCTTGCATCATGGGACTTGCCCAGAAAACCCAAATCCTAGGGAAAGGAGAGCCCTTAGGTTAAGATCCGCACAACATCGCCTCATACATTCGGTGTTTTTTCCGTGTTAATTATGATGGGGTACTTTTAAGATGTCTCGAATGTGAAGATGCAGACAAAGTTCCGAAGGAGCTCCATGATGGTTCTGACGGTGGAAATTTTGTAGGAAACACCACTACTCATAAAATACTGAGAGCTGACTATTATTGGCCTACTCTGTTCAAGGATGCTCACACATACGCTAGAAACTGTAAAACTTGTCAAATAAGCACGGGGAGAGAGAAGAGAGCAGTTGTCCCACTTCAACCGATGGTTGTTTCTAGGCCATTCAAGAAATGGGGGTTAAATATCATAGGATAAATTACACCGAGTTATTCAAAAAAACTTAGATACATATTAACCGCCACAAATTATTTCACGAAATGGGAAGAGGCCATCCCTTTGGTCTGTGTAAACAAAAAGGTGGTGATCCAATTCGTAGAACAACAACTGATCATAAGGTTCGGTGTGCCTTCCATCCTTGTTTTTTATAATGAAAGTTACTTTTATTCCACCTTATAAACAGATTTTTCTCTAGACAAATGAATCATAATTAGATAATCTGCAAACAATTATCCATAGGGGAACAAACTGGCAGAATCTGGTGAGGATATTGAAGAAAATTAATAACCCGGTGAGGATATTGAACCTGGTGAGGATATTGAAGAAAATAGTTGCAGACAACCAGAGGAATTGGCATAGTTCACTTCATAATTCTTTATGGGCCGATAGAGTTACACCCAAGGAAGCTATAGGGAATTCCCCATACTTTCTAGTATACAGACTTGGAGCCATTCTCCCAAACGGGCTATATCTTCCATCTCTTCAACTTGCTCAATATTTTAGGACAACCCTCATCAGTCATACAACAAAGAATTGATACCCTCCTCATGCTGGAAGAATAAAGGGAGAAATCAAAATTAAAATTCATAGCTCATTAGCAGATATTTAAAAGGTTGTTTGATAAGCATAAGGCTAAAGAGAAGAATTTTAAAGTGGGATACTTAGTCCTAAGTCGTCGAACACCGATCTCTGTGTTCCTTTATGTTCATTTGTTCGACGACTAAGTATGTTTTCCTTTATGTTAATTTGCTCTTAGGACTAAGTATCCCAAGAATTTTCAAGAAACGAACCACTTGGGAAAACTAAGTCGTCGAACACCGATCTTCGTTGACATCAATAAAAGGAAGTTTTTTCATCAAGTCTTGCATAAGGATATCGCCAATAGTCGATTCCCCTTCGACATCGGTAAAATACGAGGGGAATAAACGTTAACAAAGAAAGAAAAGATATCGCCGATAGGGGATACCCGATGTGCTTATCGGAATCAGGAGAAACCTAAAAGGATCGCAACAAACATTCTGACCACGTTAAAAGATATTCCCGATCGTCGATCCCTGATGCGTTTTCGGCATCAGGACTTTTTCGAGGAAGCTAATCCGAAGAAAAGCAGTATATAGGTTTATCGCCAATCGTCGACCCTGGACAATTTTTCGGCATCAACAAGCTAAGGTTTGTTTTAGAACAAATAAATTAACGAAAGTCATGACTCTGATTAATACACGTGAATTAGGTCATCGATCTTCAACGCCATGTGTCTTTTCCAGATTGGAGAACCATACGGTCTAGTTTTACCCTGAGTCATTCTTGGTTTCCTAAGTCTGAGTCACACCTCCGAGTTAGCTTTTCCATGGTAGTATTTTCTGGTGAGATTGATCGGCGTCGGTGATTTTTTGCAGAAGGGCATCAACGAAAACATTCATAGTGCATCCTTGATCATTGATCCACCCACTGAGAGAGCGACACGATGGGATGTTTTAGCGTTAGATACGATCAAATTTTGTGCATTTAAGGGGATAATTAATACCAAATCCTGCATTAGTTTCTACCTCATGCGCCAATCAAAAAAACCATTTAAAATCACCAATAGACCACATCACCCCCGCGCCTCTGCCGTCAACCCACGATGAATTTAAGTTGTAGAGATTCAGTGACATATTTGTTTAATTTTCACTCATCACCCGAATTGAATGGCTGATGTGACACCGTAAGTTCTTCCCTGGTTTAAATTCTCTTGAGCCATTGTAAACAAAATCATTCTGAGTGCGAGGAAATTCAAAGCATCCGAAGAAGCAAAACAAGTAATTCAAAGGCTGAAGAGATCCTGTGAGTATCAAAATAACCAGGTTTTAGTAAGCTTCGCAGGTATGTATCCAAGTCTGTAAATTTTACATGGATATAAGTTATATGTTTCTTATCCAGTTTTGTTCTTTACACAGTCTATGAAGGTTTATTTTAATTGCAGGAACAATGTCGCCAAGAATTCCAACCACTAGACGATCGTCGAGGGCACCTAAGCTGAAAGAGACATAGGTAGGTGAAGGCTCCTCTCGAGGGGCCAAAAAACAATTAGAATACACTCTGAGGCCAGAAATTGTGATTAAGACAAAGATGAAGAAGGTTTTCATCCAGCCTATGGCCTTTGGAGATATAGAGGCAACCATAGGGTCCAAGATGATGCTCCCACAGTGGGGAGAACTCTTTAACAAGATCAGTCGGGAGGAATACCTGGAATATATCCCACACAATGATCTAGATGTAAGAGCGCTCGACGACGAAGTGTTCCCGAACATCCGACGGTCGTACCTGCATATAGTGGTGAGCATAACCCCTATTTTTTCCCTGTATTGAAGTCTTGAAGTGGCTCATCGACCACACAGACACACATAAATGTTTGATCAATGATGACAATGGTGGGTGTGTCAGAGTGTTCTTACTGGTGGAAGTTCAGAAATACTACAAGCTTAGATATCATGAGGAGCGGCTAAACACAGATTTTGTCATGAAGTTCTACGAGCGCCACAACACCAACCGGGTGATGGCCTCATGGTGGAGGGAGGATAAGAAGTACACCAACTAGAGCACTGGTGGGTATGGGACGACCAATTTAAGGGAGCCATACATCTATTTGATGGCTCTCATCTGCTAATTATATGGAGAGAAGGATTACTCCAGATTTTCAGAGGTGTGGATGCCCTTGGCTTACACAGTGGTGATCTTTGGGAGTAGTTTCAACCGGGGAGCGATAATTTCTAAACAATTGAGCATCTGTATACAACAAGATCAGACGTCGAAGGAAGGAGAGACACCAATTTTATACATGGATTCATATTTGCTTGATGTCATGTGTGCCAGAAACATCTTTGCCAACATGAATCTGAGTTGGCATGTCGCAGAGCTCCCGGTCCATGTATATTTCAACATGCTATGGGAGAACAGGTATAAAAGGTCTTACTCCCTCATCTGCGATGAATTCATTGCACAAATTTATTTCATTCTTTTTATGAGGGAATGCCCAAGACTATTGGTTGTGGCCAAGAAAATGATTTCCAAGGTACGCCACTAGTACTTGGACGAGCACGACACCTACATTAGGGTGTTTGGGGCCACTAGATCACCGTATATCTTACCAACTCATGTTCCAGACCGACTTGTAGTAGGAGAAATATGCTATCAAACCATCTTTCAAGGATACAACGCCACCCTGGTCAAGGAAAAGAAGTGAACATTCATTCCCTATGGTTTCCATGTAGGTTTCTACTTGGTTAAAGATACAACTCAAGCTAAAAAAGAAGGAGCCAGTTCAAGTTCTCTTTCTAGACAAGATGACTCTGCAAGCATGATCCAAAGGTCTTGGTCTTGCAACACGCTTCACAAGTGTCGTCATGTTGGTCGTACACCCACGACAAATTTGAAGATTAAATCTTCACGAAAAATGTCGAGGACTAGGACGAGGTGGTAGCAAGGATGGATGACCCCCAAATGACCAGGTTCAGGGCCATGAGCCTAGATGAACATGTGAATACCATAGATAAATTGACTCAAGAGGCCCTTAGATCCAGGGAAGAAATCATAGCGACATAAGCAACATAGGTTCCACTGGTGGCTCCTGTGCAGGATAGAGGATTCCCTATGACACAGGATGCACGGGAAAGGGGATTGCTCATGATATAATAGGTGCAACGAGTAATTGATCAGCTGCAATATGACCTGGATCTCATAGAAATGATAGGGGCCCCTGTCTACAAACCATATGAAATTCGGGTAGGTCCAAGTGGCCCTGACCTAATACAAATTGATGAAATCGTAGGGTCTGATAACCCTAAAGTTACAACGCCACAGGCTAGATCATCGGGGGACGTTTCTGCTTAGCTGGAGATAGTAAGAACATCAGGGAGAGAAAGTGCACCAAACCCCCTCCACGAATTGATAAACATCTATGATGATGAAGAAAGTCTGGAGGTATCCCTGGTGACTCCTATGCAGATCACAGAGGAAAAGGATCCTGAGAAGGCATCTTCCCCATCTCCCGACGCTCAAATTCGGAGCCCTTCACAGAATGACCAGGAGGTCAAAACTGTCTTAGACACTGAACTACTCGATGTACCAGAAACTAAAAAGGATAGTTTGACAGACGGGCCAGGGTCGGGCGAACAAAAAGAAGAAGCTCCACAATAGGAAATCGACATCTCAATGACCGATTATCAAGTAAGTACCGAGCCTACCTCCAATGCTTCAATTTCAACCCGTACTCAACCTACTGATGAGAAACAAATAGAAGTCGGACCTTCATAACACATGGAGGAGGTTCAAGAACCCAATATTGAACAAGTATACACCATCGGGAGCCTAGGAAATATGCTCACCTGGGGAGATCAGTAAATCCATGAACCCGTGGATCAAGTTGCTGATATACATGCTATCTCCTATGCCCGGAAAAGGAAATCTATCGTGAAGAGAACCACCAAGAAGAGGAGGATTACTCTAGATCTCTCCATCCTCGTCACCATAGAGGAAAAACTGATCAACATAGAGCATTCCAAGACATCCAAACTTATTAGTGTAGGGATGGCAATCACATATGCCACCCTGGACAAAGAAAAAAGGGATGAAGAGGAGTTGGATGTTGCTCTGAAGGAATTGGAACATTTACGCCACTTGGTGAAATATTACTAGGACACCACATAGGTCGTGGTCTTCCTGAGAAGTGAATTCCAGGAGGCCTACAGTAAATGTACAGATGAACGACACCTATTCACTGCAAGGATAGCCAAGCTTCAAGAAGACACCTTCATGGCGCTGACGACGTGCAAGGATATGGAAAGGTGGTACAAGAAAACACACCAAGCCGTGGAAAGGATCAACTATATCAATGCGGTTCAATAGGGCCGAGATGCCGAAGAGCATGACATCCAGGTGCTAAGGGAAAGTAGCAATGACTGCATAAGGAAATCGACCGAATATTGGGTAAAAATGGCTCAAGAACCTCATTGGGAAATATAAGAGAAATGGGTTGAGTGCGAAAAGAGTTGGACCAAGATCAACCGGACAATGAGAGACATCGGCCTCCCCGAATTCGACACACCCGATGACTTTGTCGACTTGTGCGACATAGTCAAATCACATGCCGAACAAGACTCATCATGGGTTGCGGAGATAGCAAAGGTGGCAGACATGGCGCCAAGACAAGTGCAACAATTCATGGAACACCCATTCAAAGATTGATCCATGTAGCAGTAATTAAGTGCCAGAATAGTCAAGTATCATCCACAGGCAATAGAGATAAGAGAGATCCTTTCGACCCCAATGGAACAACATAGATTCACGTATACTAACACATGCGAGGATCTCTTTTTCAAATGGTTGGAGTACGATAAGAGTCATCCACTCAGGTGAGATCATGTGATGACTCTTAGAAACACTGAGAGATGAATGCACCATGTGGTGAGTTTTTTTTTACTTAGCTACACTTTTAGTAGTTATTTTTAGTTAATAATATGCTATAAATAAGAGGATCGACATGTTAGCAAGGGGTCGATGGTTGTTGCAAAGACCCTCATTTTTTGGATTTGTAAAGAACTATTTTGGAGTTGCCTTAATTGAAAAGTCTTGTTTAGGACCAGAGACAAGTTTGTGTTTTTCATCAAAAGTGTGTAGGATTGGATGTGAAGAAGAATTATTTCTGATTTCATCTCATGATTGGATGTTGTAACGAGTAAGAGCTTCTAAATATGCTGATAATTTATCTTATTCAATTTTTTTACAGTTCTTGTCTTTAATGATGAAAAATAAATCGTTGTGTTAGTATGTGATTGATGATTAGAGTCAAGGGAACTATTTTTCTTTCCATCGTTTATTGCATGTATGTTTTTCTTCTGATAATCTCACCTTAGTCAATAATTGGAACACCAACAGGTTAATGTATTAGTACTAGGCTTGTGGTAGAGAATCATTGTCTACATGCTAGAGTGAAAGGGTTATCCCTAGCTCAACCTTCTCCAGCAGTTAAGATTTTCCCACTTTGTTACCTAGTTGGTTTATATCGGTTGTTTATCTTGTGTTGGTCCCACCTATAAAAGAAAATACAAAAAAGAGAACGTCTGAAATGAAGGAGGAGTTTTCATAAGAAGACATCCTATCGATCACTATGTAAAGCCCATCGATTAATTGGTCGGATCACAATATCTGGAGAACCATTCTACCATTAAACGTTGCAGAGTCTAATTAGGCCTCGGTGGCGGGTTTGGTTCCTGTTGTTGAGTCAAAGGGATTTAGGACCCCTCAATAGGCGGTTGGCCCATGATACTATCTTTCCACAACATCATTTTTCCCCCATTCCCAGGGATGCGATACAGGTGCTTTTGGAATAAATCGAGCCCGCGACGACATAGGTTCCATATAAGCACGCCTTTGGGGGTGTTTTCTGCCAGAATATTTATCAAGGAAGCCCCAATGAGATATTTTTTTCTTAGGATTTGTCTTACATGGTGTATGCGGTTTATGTAGAGTTTCCAAAGGATTTTTCCACCCAATGCAAGGTTTGCTAGCTCAAGATCTCTTACCTGTAATTCTCCTTCAAAGATTGGATGTTTGATTGTTTCTGAATTGACTAAATGATATTTCTTTTGATTTCCTTTACCTCCACGACAGAGAAAGTCTTGGATTAGTTTTGAAACCCGAGTCATGATCGCCTTTGGATCCAGAAGGAAGGAATCCTGGTAGATTGGCAAGGAAAACATGACCGATTTTATAAGGGTGAGTTTCCCAACATTGGTAAGTCGCTAACCACCCCAAGCTGTAATTTTGTCTTTGAGTTTGCTTATAACTTCTATCCACAATGAGGACTTATTGGAACCCATAGTTAAGGGAATCTCGAGGTATTTTATTTTTTCCCAAGAAGCATAACCCGAGAACCCCAGGTAATGGGAAATTCGTAGTATAGTTTGATGGTCTACATTCCACCCATAAACTGTACTTTTCCTTTTATTGATGAGCACTCCAATGATACTGCAGAAGCTTTGAAGGATTTCGCTAAAGATCTTTGCAATCTTTATGGAGGCTCCACCCAACATAAGAGAATCGTCTGCAAAAAGGGCATGATTGATTGGATCAATGCCCTTCATCAACCTAATGCCTGGGACTATCCCAACTTTCTTTTCAGCAGTCAACTTTCTGCTTAATGAATCTTCCATCAAGATGTACATGAAGGGGGAAAGAGGGAAGCCTTGCTTTAATCCCCTCGAAGCTTGGAAATAATTAGTCGATCTGCCATTCACTAGAGGGGATATCCAAGGATTTTTAGTACAAGATTTAATCAAGTTTACAAAGTCAGGACAAAAACCAAAAGAGAGAAGGACTTTATAAAGGAAGGAGATGTTTACCCAGTCAAATGCATTTGCCATGTCGATCTTTATAAGCATCCCTTGCTCCTATCATTGATGACTGGAATGCATGGCTTCTTGCACCTGAATTACATTATCCAAAATATGTCTCCCTTTGACAAATCCACCTTGCATGGTAGAAATGAGATTCTCTAACAGAGGCGTAATTCTGTTTTCCAATAGCTTGGACAAAATTTTGTATGAAGCATTGCAGAGCGAGATAGGCCTGAATATTTAGAAGCAACCTAGATTCACTTCTTTGGGGATTAAATCTAGGAAAGTGGAGTTAGTGGTACCTCCCACTTTGGCTCTTTGTTGAAATATTTAATCATTCTCAACAAATCAGTCTTGATTATTTCCGAGCTTGCTCTATAAAAATGGATTGAGAAACCATCTGGCCCTGGAGCTTTGTCGGGCTCCATGGACTAGATGACATTGCAGATTTATTCTTTAGTAAAAGGCTTCATGAGGACTGAGTTATCATCCTTGCTTACAAGAGAGGGTATGTGTGAGAGGAAGTTAGAGGTATCCTCCTCACAACCGACGCCATATTTCTTGTAAAGGTTCTGAAAATGAGTTTCTGTTGTTTCTTTGAGTTGATCAAAACCTTTGTGAATCCACCCATCTACAGAGGCAATTTTAGAAATATGGTTTCAGGAGAGGCGAGCTTTGAACTGCCAATGGAAGAAGGAGGTGTTTTTGTCTCCAACTTTTAGCCACAAGCTGCGAGACTTAAGCCTCCAATACTCTTCTTCCTGGCGGAAAGCGTAGAAGGTTTTTCTTTGAGCATATTGTTCTTTCTCTAATTCTAAGTTGGTGATGTCCTTGATCTCCATTTCCAATTGCAGATCTAATATATGTTGAAAAATCTCTCATCTAAGACTAGAGGGGGTATTAAAGGGTTGTTTAACCCAAACTTTCAATGCATGTTTTGTTTCCTTTAATCTTTGCTCCCACACAAAGCTTGGAGACCCTAAAAGTGGAGAGGACTGGGCTGTTTGGACAGTTTCCAAGAACCCCTCCTTATCTATCCAAAGAGGGCTGAAATGGAAAGGAATCAGACCCAAGTTTTCTTCCTCTTCCAAATGCAAGAGGATGGGTTTGTGATTGGAAATTAGTTTTGGAAGAATATTGGTAGAGATTAACCTCCTTTCTTGCAGGAATGAGCTCTGGACTAAGAACCTATCTAGGTGAGTTGTGATATGATCAACCCCAATTATGTTATTTGTCCAGGTGTAGAGTCCTTTCGAAGGCTTGAAGTCAAGGAGATCCCACTGATGAACTAGTTCCTCAACTAAGGGAAGCATTTGGTCCCTGCCGCTATTTCCACCTCTCTTTTATTTTGGTTTGAAAACTAAGTTTAGATCTCTGGCTAGAATGATGTTCATTGGGGAGAAGATATCTAAAAAGTATGCTAAAGATTGCCAACAATCTTTCTTCTTGAAATAAAGGACGGGAACATAAAGATTAAAGAGTGAGAGGGTAATCTTACTTGAAGAATGTCAAAGTTCGGTGAAAATTTAGTGTTGAGTCTCAAAAGAGATTTCTAGACGAAACTTGTCCTTTGCCCACAGAGTTGCGAGACCACCTGAGGATCCCCTTGCGCTAATGGCTTTCCCCTATTTTTTATTCCATTTCAGATTACTGATTTCTAGAAGGGTTTCCCCTTCAATTTTAGTCTCTTGGAGCATGAGAATCTTGGGAGATTCAATTTTGAAAAGGTCTTTGACTGCTTCGGGCTTCGATGGATTCCCCAAGCCTATGCAATTCTAAGAGACTACGCACATTATTTACTGGGATTGGAGTGGGTAGGACCTCCCTTGGGGGGCCTTGTTCTAGTATTTCTTCAGATGGACATTTCAATAGTGGATTGGCTTCCTTGCATTTTTTGCCTCTCCGCTTCTTCTCTATATTCCTTATGTGATTTCCTCCCTGCTCTTTTTTAGGGTCTCTCGAAAGACTCTTCTTCTGAGGATCCAAAGGTTTCCAAAGTTTTATTTTTTGTCATTTATGCAAAGGAGGGCGAGGAGGAATTTCCTAATGGAGAACTGGATTGGGTTGCCTCTACATTGTCTTTCTCCACTGCAGGAGGAAGGGTTTACTGCTCAGATTCCTCATTCGTTGGTTCAAGAGTTTTTGAAGGATTGTTGAGGATTTCGAAAGGGTTTTTAGAAGCCTTTGGTCTTGAAGGGGTTGAACTCCCTTTCCCATGAACCTTCCCTGTGGTGGGTGCACCAGTCCCCATTGGCGCCTGTTGGCCTTTTTCTATGGAAGGAAGTGAAGATCAAGGAAGAAAAGGTAAAACAAGAACTGCATGGGAAACACAGTGACTGTCGCTGGGTCGAAGTAAGCAAAAGAGAAGAAAATATGGCACGAAGTATGGAAAAAAAAGTTGTTGGATGAGGAGATCAAGGATGGTAGATCAACAAGAGAAAAGGATCGTGGACAACTCAGCAAGAAGACAAATCCACCATTGGATGCTTTGGAGCACTACATGACGAGGAAGGAAAGACAGGCTAGCGAAGCCCAAAAAACGCAGGTCAAGTTGACCTAGGGTTTTAGACACCTAGGGTTTTGGGTAATTAGGGTTTTGACACCTAGTTTTCGACCTAAGGCTGTCGATGAGGGACTGTAATGTATAAATAGAGGTCGAGAGGACCTAGGTCGGGTTGGTAGTAGCGTTGGGTATTGCTATTAATTGTGGTTGATGAGAGATTATTGTACTGTGTGAGAGAGAAGTGTTGAGAGTTAGAGCCTTCTAGTATTGTAAGATCTTCAGCTGGGTGCGAAGATCAGATCCTATAGCTAGGTGAGCAGGAAGGGGAGAGAAAGAGAGAAGAAGAGAGAGGATTTGTTGGCCAGAGTGCAGATCAGAACTGTAAGCTTTATCTTAATATATCATAAGAACAGTTCTGTGGATGTAGCCTTACAGAGAGGGTGAAACATGTACATTTTGTGTTGTATGTGTGATTGATGTCTGGATTCCTGTCAGTGTTATGCTATCATTTGCATTATTGTGTTAGATCATATCTATAGCTGCGTAGAGTAGATCTAGATGATCAGTGACACATGAATGCTACATTATTGTTGTATTAGTTCCACTTGATATTCCCTTGGCTGTAGACATCTCTGTCCTACAACCCCCCTGTTAGCTACTTCGGGTGATACTACATCTGCTTCGCGGGTGTTGCCGAAAGGGCCAGTAGATAGGGCTTGTTGGTGCGCTCTTGGAGTGAACCCTGGATCTGCCCCTGCCCCAACAAATGGTTCCATTACCGGACCATAATCTTTTTAAGGGAATGTCAAGGTGGTTCCCATCAAAGAACGAGATTAAAAAGTGGATAGAGGATCAAGAGAGGGACTTCGTTGAAGCCCAGAACAGGAACCCTAAACTGAGTACTGAAGATTGGCTACAAAGATACATCTTCACTGACATTCACGATATCTTTGGAGGAATCCACCAGGAGTTGTTTGAGTGGTTGGCTAGGTTAGTCGATACTCAGTTCGAGATCAAATCTAGACCTCCTGTGGTTTGGACACCGACACTGATCCAGAAGGTCAAGAGAGTTGACAACACTGTATCTAAAGCAGTATATCATTGGTTTGATAGTACCATTGGAGGGTATATCACCAAGTTTGTTGTTGACAGAACAAAATTGTATAGCCAAGCTAAGAGATACTTTTTCAAAGGACCCAGAGGAAATTTTTTTCACTTTTTGAAGTTGAGAATCAAGATGCTCTTACATGAAAACCACATCTTGAAGATACAATAGATTGGTTGGACCTGAAAAGGATAATGTTCAAGAACTCGGACAGCGACAGCGACACAGAAGCAGGACATACGCGCAATGGGAAAGTATTACGAGGGGTTCACCGTGAGAACTTGTTTAAGCAAAACTACAGAGAAGAGGGTTTCTACAATGGAGAAGAGGTTGATCTAACCGACGAAGAACATTCAGAGCCCACTCGAACAGAAGAAGCGGAAGTTGAAGAACTTTGCCAAAGTGAGCCTGAAACCTCAGGGACTGCGCGGACTACTGAAGTAAGTAACATTAATCCTCCTATTGTCTCAACAGTACCTAGTAGTCAGAATAGTCAGAACCACCAGAGTCCTCAGAGCAATGTTACTGGTAGTTGAACATCTACTCAGACAAGAAGCCTAGTCAGCTCTATGGAAGATGAAATGAGGCTCCCTATCTTTAGAGGATATGGATTTGAAGATCCAGATCAACATTGGTTTCTGTGTGAAGTTGTATGGAATATTAAAAGTATCACTGACGAAGCCATCAAGAGAACCCAGTTCAACACTACACTAAGGGACCGCGCATTGAGCTGGTACATGAAACTTGTCCAAGGGTTGGCGTAGCCTAATCCACTTAACGAGATCAAGAATGCGTTGATTGCAGAGTTTAAGAAACCTAAGTCAGAGTCACAATGTATTATAGAGCTAAAAAAGATCAAACAAAAGGTAGCAGAACCTGTTTGGAAGTTCAACCAAAGATTCAAGACCCTAACATGCCGATTAACTTTTCAGATCCCCGATGAACAGAACAAAGAATGGTTCATCGTTGTGTTATTACCACACATCAGAGTCCCTCTGATGCAACAGAATATTGCATCGCAGGTAGAAGCTTTGGAAATCGCCATGAAGCTTGAATCAACACCTATGGGAGAATCAAGCTCAGGCATGAGCCAGATCTTGAGTCAGCTAACCAGTTTGTCTTTACAGGTCGAGGATATGAAGAAATATAAGGGAAAAGACAAAAGGGAAGATGTCTGGTGTGTAAGATGCAGATTAGAAGGTCATGATAAGGAACACTGTCCCTTATTTCATGAGTATTTGGCTTCAGGAGCACCGAGCCCCTTGAAGCAAGTTAACCTCCCCTAGTGTGATGTGTGCAGAAATAGGCATCGCCCAGGTGAGTGTTATTACATGCAAAACTATGTTCAGACACCCACAAACTTGTATTGCACATTCTGTAAATCAGTGGGGCATGATGATCAAGATTGTAGAGCTTACGATCTCATGCATGAGAGCTCGAGGGACATATACAAGATTCAAGGCGAAGTATAGAAAGAAGGAAACACTCTGCAGTACAACTCTCCAGGGAGAGGAAACTTCAATCCTCGCGGTGGATACAAAGGATGAGGATGAGGAGGAGGTATGGGCTGAGGCTGAGGAGGAGGAGGAGGTATGGGTTGAGGCCAAGGAAAAATAATATGTTATAATTGCGCACAGCCAGGACACTTAGCAAGGGATTGTCAGAATCCTTGCACAACCTGCAGTTATTGTAACTCCTTCGAGCATGTCATAGAGGAATGCCCTGCACTGCTGGCTAAGCTTCAGGAAATACGAGGACCCCAGCAGAACCCACAAGTACAAATGATATATGATGAACCTCGCAGAACCGACCCTAGAGTCATTGTCATTACTTGAGGAGGCGCTGCTACAGGAGAGGATAGAACAACCCAAAGAAAGATCGCAGAAGAGTCAGGTATCAAGAAAGTTGAGGAGAAGATTTAGGCTTTTGATGCAAAGAAAGAAAGACAAATCTTTGAGGAAGCAAGACAGGAGTTCAAGAGGAACCAAGGGTCCTCATCTAGAATGCAACCAGAAGTAAAAGAGTACAGAATGCCTCAAGCATTTGATCAATCGGTTGCGCATAAAGAAGGAAAAGAGGTAAGTATGCTCACCGACTTTTTGTACACTTGTATTAAATTAATTTAGGATGAGAAAGTTGTACAAGAGTTACAGAACCTAATCAGGAAGTATGAGCTAGGAAAGGTAGGCCCCTTGTTGAACAGGGCAGTACACCAGATTGGTAAGAAGAGAAGAACAAACAAAGAATTACATTTGAATGCTCAAATAGGAGAGTATGAATAGACTATGTGGTCCTCGACTTAGGGTCAGAGGTCAACGTCATGACGAAGAAACCTTGGGCACTGATGGGAAAACCCAAGATGATATATTCCCCTATCAGGCTTCACATGTCTAATCAACAAGTTGTCATCCCGTTTGGATGATTGGAGCATGTCCCTGTGGACATCGACGTAGTTAGAACCTTTGCAGACTTTGAGGTAATTGAAATTGTTGATGATAATTGCCCTTACCCTGCATTACTAGGAATTGATTGGGCCTTCAACAATTCTATTGTGGTCGATTTAAAGAAAATACTCATGACATTTGAAGGAGATGGTTTTAGGGTCATTGCACCCTTAGATCCAGATGAAGGTCCACGATATACAGATCCCATCAGAGAAGAAGACTATGCATATGAGATGGAAAACATCTATCAATTAACAGCCAGACAACAATATTATATCAACCCTACTGTCGATGGGAATCTAATATGGTGAAGTGACAATGCATGTTCATCATATTCAGAAGAAGTGTTGGAGAACTGGCAGAACCAGATGTATGAAGTATCCACAAGGAGATGTGCTCGACTGACCAGAGAAGTTCGTTGGATTGGTACAACAATAAGTAACTTACCTACCTTTGATGGCCTGAATCCTTTAGAATCCTTCTTGATGGACTTTGAAGAAATTGTACCAGCACAACAGAGGTTGTTGGCTATGGATGAGGCCCTGAAAGCTACACCAACAAGATCATGGGGGACACATAAAAGCAATATCACAGACTGGACACAATGTCGAATCTTGATGACAACACGGTTTTCAACACAAGTAGGAAGCTGCGAAGTGGGGTACACAAGTCGAAGTTGCCCAAAGGACCATGTACGAAGCTGGAAAGAGGCCTGGAGTGACATTTCTCGAGAACAATGGGTACACAGATTCATTAACATGCTGGACATGACCCCTATTAATTGGTACCTTCAAGCGGAGCTGTGCCTTATCACTGCAGATTGGGAAGGTATGCTTCAGAATTTTGTAACCACCTTTTTGTTTGAAAGTGAATTTCCTTCAGTAGATCAAGCATTAAAGATTGTGAGGCAGAAAGTATTTAAGGAGGCATCTAGCCTCCCTTTGGAGTAAGAAGAGGACGAATGGACTACGCCATTCCAGAAATTACAAGGATGTTACAACATTAATGTCGACGAAGATGATGATCCGACGAAGGTAAACATTGTTGAGACATAAGGCCACAGGGATGTGGAAGGACCAGGAGTTGAACTGCCATTCATTGGACAACCGATCAAGATAAAGAAAGTCAATATTGGGACATAGGAGACACCAAAGCTTGCCAATCTTGGAGATTACTAGGATGTTGCTACCATTGACAAAATTACAGAATTACTGCACGAGTATCAGGACTTGTTCCCTACCAATTTCACTGATATGAAGGGTATCAAAGGACCTATGGGAGAGATGAGAATACCTTTGAAACCATATGTGAAGCCAGTCAAGCAAAGACCCTACAAATTGAACCCAAAATATAAGGAAAAAGTGAAGATTGAGCTCGACAGAATGCTGGAAGCAGGGATTATTGAGCCTGTCAAAGAGTTGGAGTGGATCATCCCTATGGTAGTACAAGACAAGAAGACAAGTGAGATCAGAATATGTGTGGACCTCAGAAAGTTGAACGATGCTTGTTTGCATGACCCCTTCCCTACACCATTCACCGATGAAGTATTAGACAATGTGGGAGGCCAAGAGGTATATTCTTTTACAGATGGGTTTTCATGATATCATCAGATCCAGATTGCCAAAGAGGACCACCACAAGACCACATTTTCCACAGAATGGGGGGCCTACCAATACACAGTGATGCCATTTGTACTGAAGAATGCCCCAACCATATTTTCTAGGGTGGTGGTTGAAGCGTTCAAAGAATTTTTGCATAAGTTCTTAAAAGCCTATTTTGATGACTAGACTGTTTTTAGTTCACTGAAAAACCATATTGAATGTCTAAGGCTAATGTTGGATAAATGCAGACAATGCCAAATTTATTTGAATTTGAAGAAGTGCATCTTCTTCTCACCATTTGGAGTATTATTAGGTCATATTGTATGCAAGCAAGAATTGTTGGTGGACCCATCCAAAATTGCAATTATAGTTGATTTGTCACCTCCTACCTCATTCAAACAACTGCGCACTGCGCTAGGACATACTGGTTATTACATAAAATTTATCAAAGGATATGCTCAGATTACTGCGTCGAAGGAGAAGTTATTAAAGAAAGACTACCAGTTTGGTTGGACAGAAGAATGCCAATAGAGCTTCGACACACTGAAACAAAAGATGGTGACTGCACCTATTCTGGTCTTTCCAGATTGGAGCAAGGAATTTCATGTGCATGTTGATGCGTCTTCCATTGCATTAGGAGCAGTACTAGCACAACTTGGAGAAGAGGACATTGATCATCCATTAGCATTTGCCAACAAAAAGCTATCCATAGTTGAAATTAATTACACCACCACAGAGAGAGAAGGATTAGCCATGGTGTATGCATTACAAAAATTCCACCACTACTTGTTGGGAGGACACTTTAAAATGTTTACTGATCACTCTGCATTGAAGTACCTGGACAACAAGCCAGTGTTGAGGGGGCGAATATGAAGATGGCTTCTCCTGTTTCAAGAATATGATTTTGAGATCATAGTTAAGCCAGGAAGAATGAACAAGGGACCTGACCACTTGTCGAGGTTGGAACATGGTGAAGAACCCACCAGTTTGGAGGATACACTACCGGATGCACAACTGCTCGCCATCAGGAAGATGGATGATCACTTCATAGACATAGTCCAATTCCTGTCAACAGGAATGGCTCCAAGTGAGTATACAATTTCCCAGAAGAAACATCTAGTGGTGCGTGCTACAAACTTTTCACTGATAGCTGGTCAGCTATATAAGATGGGACTTGACGAGCTACTAAGAAGATGTGTGATGGAAGCAGAGTGCCCACTGAACCTCATAGAATCTCATGAAGGCATCACAAGAGGACACTACGCAGACAAAGCAACTGCGCAGAAGGTTCTGCGAGCTGGCCTTTGGTGGCCTACTTTACACATAGATGCTAAAGAGTATACCAGAGCCTGTGATGTATGCCAGAGAGTTGGATAACCATCCAGAAGAGACAAAATGCCACTAGCACCACAGATGACCCTACAAGCATTTGAAAAGTGGGCCATTGACTTTATGGGACCTATAAACCCACCAGGAAAGCACATAGGAGCAAGGTATATTATCACTACAACAGAATACCTGACTAGATGGGTCGAAGCAAAAGCAGTCAAGGACTGTAGTGCAACTACAGCTGCGTGTTTTATATTTGATGACATAATAACCAGGTTTGGATGCCCTAAGACCCTTATGAGTGATCAAGGCACTCATTTCATCAACAAGACAGTTGAATCCCTGACTGAAGAATTTGCAGTCCACCATCAAAAGAGTACACCTTACCATCCACAAGAAAACAGAATGGTTGAAGCATTCAACAAAATCTTGGAGACAACATTGAAAAAGATTTGCAGTGTGAACAGGGATGACTGAGATTTAAGAGTACCAGCAGTACTCTGGGCTTATAGAACCACCTGCAAGAAATTAACAATGCAGACCCCTTTCAAGTTGGTTTATGGTCTTGAAGTTGTTGTCCCGATGGAGTACTTGGTACCAAGCTTAAGAATTGTTGCATTTACAGACATGGATGATACTAGCACTGTTCGTGAGAGGCTTGCTCAGCTGGTTGAACTAGAAGAAGACAGATTTATTGTAGGATTCCATCAGCAGTTACAGAAGGGAAGAGAGAAGGCCTATCATGACAGACACATCAAGAAGAAGGTGTTTAAGCAAGGTGATTTAGTACTGGTGTATAACAGTGAGTTCATAAAACATCCAGGGAAGTTCAGAACGCATTGGCTCAGACCATATGAGATCGCCTATGTTATAGAAGGAGGAGTTGTGTAACTGAAGACATTGAAGGGAGAATGGAAAGAGGGATTAGTGAATGGGAGTCGACTGAAGTTGTACTATGACAACTAGTTTCCTTGCAGCTCTCAGTAAAAGCAAGGAGACAAGGGTCTAGGTACCAGGTGCAGTTGGAACTGGGTACCAGACACAGAAAAGATAGTCTGCACGAGGAAGGGAAGGAGACATGGAGCATAAAGAAAAGGCTGCACTGCGTAGTCCAAAGTCGAAGTGACATAGAAAGATCAGAACCGAAGTGCCTCAGGACGAGTCATGGGTGAGTGTTGGGGGCCTGTTGGCCCTTGGCTTTGGAAGGAAGCGAAGATCAAGGAAGAAAAGTTAAAACGAGAACTGCGCGGGAAACACAGTGACTGTCACTGGGTCGAAGTAAGCAAAAGAGGAGAAAAGCTGGAGCGAAGTACGGAAAAGCAAGCCGTTGGATGAGGAGATCAAGGATGACAGATCAATAAGAGAAAAGGATCGTGGACAACTCATAAAGAAAAGAAAGCCACCGTTGGATGCTTTGGAGCACCGCACGACGAGGAAGGAAAGACAGGTTGGGGAAGCCCAAAAAACGCGGGTCAAGTTGACCTAGGGTTTTAGACACCTAGGGTTTTGGGTAATTAGGGTTTTGACACCTAGGTTTCGACCTAAGGCTGTCGATGAGGGACTGTAATGTATAAATAAAGGTCGAGAGGACCTAGGTCGGGTTGGTAGTAGCGTTGGGTATTGCTATTGATTGTGGTTGATTGAGAGATTATTGTACTGTGAGAGAGAGAAGTGTTGAGAGTGAGAGCCTTCTAGTATTGTAAGATCTTCAACTGGGTGCAAAGATCAGATCCTACAGCTGGGTGTGTAGGAAGGGGAGAGAAATAGAGAAGAAGAGAGAGGATCTGCTGGCTAGAGTGCAGATCAGAACTGTAAGTTTTATATTAATATATCATAAGCACAGTTCTGTGGACGTAGCCTTAGAGAGAGGGTGAACCACGTACATTTTGTGTTGTATGTGTGATTGATGTCTGGATTCCTGTCATTGTTATGTTGTCATTTGCATTATTGTGTTAGATCAGATCTATAGCTGCGTAGAGTAGATCTAGTTGATAAGTGATACATGAATGCTACATTATTGTTGTATTAGTTCCACTTGATATTCCCCTGGTTGTAGACATATCTGTCCTAAAACCCCCCTCTTAGCTGCTTCGGGTGAGATGCATCTGCTTCGCAGGTGTTGCCGAAAGGGCCAGTAGCTAGGGCTTGTTGGTGCGCTCTTGGAGTGAACCCCGGGTCTGCCCCTGCCCCAACAACACTCCTTTCCCTTTGGATCTGTTGATTTTCTTTGGTGGGGATGCTTTCTAAACCTGTCTCCATTGATCGCCTTTCAAGTTCTCCACCTCTTCCTCAGCCTTCTTTTTGCAATGCCAAGCAAAATGTCCATAACCATGACAATACCTGCATTTAAATGGAATTTGTTCATAGTCTAATTCTTGGATGTGAGACCAGTCTGCGACCGTTAATTGAATGGCTTTCGAAAGCCCCACTTCCAAGTCAACTTTGACGCATATTCTTGCACATGAATACTGATCCTTTCTCTCTGCTCGATCAATATATTTTATGAGGGTGTTTCCAATGGATTCTAATGACTTCGGATTCTAGAAATGCAAAGGTAAATGAGGAAGACACACCCAAACCGGGACTGTCGATGGCACATATTGCGTCGGATCGAAGTTTGGAGACCATTTATTTAGGTGCAGGCCATGGGGGGCCATAAAATATGGTCCATTCTTGAAGATGAGGTTTTTTTCTTCTATATTGTCAAAGACGAAGGCAAAGAAGCCCCTACCAACAAGATGGCTTATGATACCTTCCTTAACTAGAGGACTCCATTTCCTCTGCACCCACACATCTACAGCATTGGGGTAGGGCCATAGGCCAATGAACTATCCAATGAGCCCTCGTTCGACTAAGTTTAGCACAGATCGACACGTTTCTGTTGTAGGGAGGGAGACTATAGGGATGTTATCAATCTTTTTCACAAATTTCTGCTGAGCATCTTATGTTGGGCATTTGCAGCTGGCCGCAACCAGCTTCCTGAATGCCACAATCTCTGGAGAAAGGGGGGGGGGATCCTCGGGGCCCCCTCCTAGGGCTATGGCAACATGAACAAGAAAGAAAAGGAAGGGCACACCAGAGCAGGCACACGCATGGTTAGGTAGGAGCTTCAATTTTCCCTCCCACATCATCGACTAATTGAAAAAATTTAACCACTTATAAATGCCAACCAATCCCAAACAAATTCATCTCCAATTCCTATGGGAAGATCTACTCCAATCACTTCACCTTCAACTAATACCTAAGAGAGTATCAATTCAAAACAACAAAATTAATATCTCACTTTAAATACTCGTGTAAAACATAAATGGACATATTATTTTGAAAAGACAATTTCAAAACTCATTCAAAATGATATTTGTAAAATATCCCACTTTATATGTGATTGGCTTTTAAATGTTACAATATATTTATGATCCCTTTTAAAACTAGCCTTATCACGTAAAATCAATATTGACTAGTGAAAGGTTCAAACTTGATCTCATAGGTTATGTTCGTTGTAAGTGTAAAATATAAAGTTAACTAATTATTATTGACTAGTGAAAGGTTCAAACTTGATCTCATAGATTATGTTCGTTGTAAGTGTAAAATATAAAGTTAATTAATTATTCCTTTTACTTATTTTAGAGTTGATTTGGTATGGTATATCCAAGGCGAACAATTAGATAGAGGATCGAATCGAAATTTAGTTTGTTATGTATATTTTTAATTCATTATTATGATTTATGGGTGCTTTTGATTTTAATATGAATGATTTTGTTTTCTATTTTTTAAAGTCTCCATAATAAATAAATGAATAATTCAGTCAAAATAAATAATAAAAAGACATCAAGAACTAAAATAACAATTCATTCAAAATAAAGTAAAAAAAAATCAATAACTAAAATAATAATTTATTCAAAATAAAGTAAAAAAAAAATCATTCATAATTTTATATTTTAATAAAAAAAAATATCAATAACCAAAATGAATAATTCATTCAAAATAAAGATAAAAAAATCATTCATGATTTTATATCTTAATAAAAAACAAACATATCGAAATTTTATTAATTTTTTTTTCTTTTAATTTTTTTTATTTTAATTCATAATTTAATATAAAATATATTAATTATGTGCTTTCAATCCATACAAATTTTATGATCCTTTCATTATCTCATGTATATTTGTTTCATACACGACATAAAAATATTGACAAACATTCCCTTAATAACCCTTAAATAGAAGTTATGTTTTAGTCAGAAGCTATGTTTTAGTCTATTTATAAGCTAATTACCAAAATACCAATGCATAAAAAGAATTTACAAAATCCATCACTAACAACATAAAGATCAACATAAAAACCAAAATAACTTAATAACATTCATCCCATCATTAACATCAAATCAAAATATCGACAAAGTAATTGTAGAATTTCTATCCTTAGACTTCTTCCTAGAGTAGAGTACTTTTAGGTACATGTTGTGCTTCTTTCATAAAACATCTACTTCCATATTCAACTCATAGTATATATGTGTGAAATATATTGATTTAAATGCCTTTGTTACCTCTTTCAATTGTTCTCCCGTTGGTCTGAGATTGATATTTGGTAGTTAAATGTTGTCTTTCACCCAATTTATGGTTAAGTTAGAGTTCCCAAATGTTTGAATATGCTTTACATTTTTTCTCAAGCACATGCAGAATAAATCTTAAAGCCATGAATTCAACACAATTGTTTGAACCTTCCCCTAATCCGGTTTTAAACTTTACATTATGATAATCTAATAAAACTTTTACCCACACTTCGAAAGTTTGGAGGCTCTTGTTTAACTCAATCAAAAAATCCTCATGGTAGGGATTTATAAATTTCTAGGTCCTCTAATTACTTAGGACTGCTTTGAATGATAGTCATTCTACAACCAATAAAAATATATATGATTTGTGCAAATGTTTGGAATGAGGGAATACTTTTTTCTTAAAAAATTTGAGAGTTTCTTGCCAACCAGATTCCCTAGTTTACAGACAAGTTAAAGCTTTGAAATCCTTGAGTTCCTTTTTATTGAGCTAATCTTTTAGACATGCTTCTAATGTTTCTCCACTCTAAACATTTCTTACACTTGTTAACTACTCACCTTTTGTCCATATCTGTTATGGATATGGACACTTTATGAGCAAATCTCCAATTGTTCCTTCATTCCTCCTACATAACATGCAAATCCTCAAACCTTACCTGCTTCTCTTATGTAAGACTTATCAATACATACATTATTCTTAATAGCCAACTATACAAATATTTGGGTCTTTTTTAGCGCTTTCAACTTCCATACCACTTTCCACCACTAGTCTGACTCTTGTATATTTAAAACAAACATGGCTTTGTATCCTAAACATGATGTATACTCCCCCAATGCTAGGATTTTAGAACATGCAAGTGTATCTTCCTTTTGCCTTAGTCTAACATGTCTCTAGTGAAGAATGTCTACATATGATTTCTATAGAACCTCGTTTTCACCTTCCAACCCCAAAGATTGAACATTCTACCAACCTTGTTGCCAAAGATTTGTTGTTGCATGGTTTGCCACTTGGTTAAGAGTGTAAGTAATTCCTTGATCATGTAGTAATTCAACCATCTCCTCTGTGAATCTCACCATGTTTTTACAACATACCCAAGGGTTTGCACCTAGCTTCACTTGTTCTCCATTCCCCACTCTCCAAACTAGCTAATTTTGAATTACATGAAAGGATTTAACAAGAGATTCCCAGTGAGTTGAAACATTATTTACAAACTTTCTTGGATTTCTTATCAAATCAATTAAAGTACCATATATAATTACACTTTATAATTTTCTTCCACAATTCTTCATTTTTTATAACCCTCCATAGGCTCTTAATTATTAGGGATTGCCAAAAAAGTGATTTTTTTTTAGCTCCCAACCTATTTCATCCTTTGGCTTTGCAATACTTTCCCATTTCACTAACATAATGCCTTTGTTTTCTTTTATGACCATCCATAGAAATTTAAATCATTTCCACCTAATCTTTTGGTATATAAGCAGGGATAGCCAAAAAAAAAAAAAAAAAAAACTAGAATTGATTCCAATACTCCCATATGTGAATCTTTTTTAACTCTTAGCCTCTTTCCTCCTTTAGCTTTGCTATATTTTTCCATCTTACTAATGTAATTCCTTCATTTTCTTTTTTGGCTATCCATAGAAATTTTAAAGCATTTTCACCTAATCTTTTCCAACACTCCTTTTGGTATATAAGAAAGGCCTTGTCAAAAAATTGGAATTGATTCTAATACTATCTTTATTAAAGTTAGTCTTCCTCATATTTACAACCATTTGTTCCTCACTAGTGGTCTATTCTCTTTTCCAGTAACCATGAGCAATTCCTCTTTCCATATCCATTTGGATTAAGAAAAATGCATAAGTATTTAAACCCTTATTGGAATTCAATATGTTTAAATGGAAAACATTGCAACATCTTATTCTCTAGATAAGTGCACACCCTATTAAAAGTGATAGCTAGTTTGTGAACATTAACCTCCATACTTGTGGCCACACTATAAAAATCTATAGAATTTCTTGTAATTTTTTAGCATCTCTTGGAGTTCCATTGCTAAACAAGAGAACATCATCAACAAAAAGGAGATTAGATAGCGATAATGATTTGTCGATCTTAACTGATTGGATAGATCCCACTCTCCTACTTTCTAGAATAGCCCTGCTTAACCCTTCAACGACTATTAAAAACAACAAAGGAGAAAGGGGGCATCCTTATCTCAATCTTCTAGTGGGATTGAAAAACTTGGATGCATACCCATTTATAATAATTGCAAAGGAGGCTAAGCCTAGGCATCCCATTATCCCCTTGACTATTGGGAGACTAATTCCTACATGGACAAATATCAACTTGATGTATAAGCAACTTGTTCTATCATATGCCTTTGACAAGTGAAGTTTTATGACCATTATTAGAATTTTCTTTGTTTTTATACTGTAAGCCCTCTTGTGATGCTTCAATAGCATCATGTATCTGTCTCCCTCTAAAAACCCAAATTTCTCCATTGATAATACTTCTGAGAATATTTTTTTTACCTTTATTATTATGATTTTTTCCATAATTTTATATATACAATTACATAAGGATAACAACCTAAAGTAATCAAAAGTTTCTTGTTCATCCTTTTTTGGAATAAGTGCTAGAAAAGTAGAATTGAATACTCCTAGAACTTTCCTTGTTCTTCTTTCCTCTTTGATCACCTTGATCAAATTTTCTTCCAATAATTCATAAAAGGCAATAAAGAACTCTATTTGGGCCATCCATCAAGCACTAGACTTTTGTCTCTTTTAAAATATGTCGAGAATGCTTTTAACTCCTCCTTTGGTACCTCTTCCATTAACATTTGATTTACTTCCTTTGTCATAAATCTTACAAAGAAAGAACATATTTTCAAAATTTCTACTATGTTGACTTGTTTGGCTTTCTGCAGATAGTTTTGGAATGGGAGACCTCTAGTGTTGCTATTTCTTGAATTTTTTTTACGTTAGTTCCTTTTGGATTCTCCATTTCACAAATAGTATAAACTCTCTTTCTATGATCTGGATAGTTGTTCATCTCCCTTCTCTAGCCATATTTCCCTACTCTTTGTTCTCTACTATGCTTGTCTCCATTCCAACATTTTTTGCTTTGCATTTTCTAAATTTCCTACCCTCATTTTTTCTTCCTCTTTAAAGATTTCATCTACATTCCTCTCATATATATCAACTAGATTTCCTTCCACTTCTTTTAGGATCTTATCTATAATTTTACCTTCATTAAAGCATTTGCAAACTGATAAATTGCCAAGTTCCTTGATTTCTCATCATAACCAACCCATTCATCTTTTACCAATTTTAGACATTCCTCATCCTTTAGCTAGACATGGTTAAAATTGAATGGTATGGATTCCTTTTGATCATGTTTCTCCATATGTAGTAAGTTGGGCATGTGATCTGAACCCCCTCCAATGTCCACCCATCATCTCACCTTGTTTTCTTCACTCATTATGTTTCCAATTAATGGAAATCTATCTAGTTTCTTTGAAACCCCTTCTTCCCCTTATTTGTTATTCCTCCAAGTTGGTAAATTTTTTATGGGCTCTACATCTACATACCCTACCTTTTCTATCTTGTATCAAAATAAGTCTTCCTATCTATCTAACTTAGTTGATTCCCCTATTACTTCAAATCTGCTAAGGGTAAATTTAAGTCTCCCCCAATAATATCCCTTTCATTTTTTATGCATTACAAGGAAAATAAATTCTCACAAAAGGGTTTCCTTTCATCATATGGACCATAAGAGTTGATCACAGAGATCCTCTACCCTATATCCTGCAATAAGAATCTTGTCCAAATACATGATGCGAAGAAAAATGAATTTAATAATGAGATAGACTTTTTCCATCATGTTAGAATCCCCCCCAAATTACCTATTGCATATAAAAATAGAAAAAATCATTCTTTCATAATTTTATCAGTTAAACCTATAAACTTTTTACCCTCACCCATAGTTTTTTGTAATAGTATCACATCAGGGCCATGTAATTCAACTAGTCTTTCTAGGGCTAGTCTTTTAGAGAGACTACCAAACCATTTGATATTAAGGGTAATACAATCATTGTTTACTCTTAGTAGAGATATGTCTTTCTCTAAGGACCCTTTTAATGTATTTTTGTTTCCCCTGTTGAGTTTATTTTGCATGTTGGAAATAAGATTTCCTCCCAACATTTGATGAGGGTAAGTCCCTCTCTAGATCTAGGCCCAAAACCTCCTTCAATTCCTTCTTCCCCTTTGGCTTTATCACCCTCGTTGTTCCTTAGGTTATATATAGATTTGGCATTAATATCTGATGGCTCCTCTGATACAAAGTTAGATGGACTTAAATTAGGGTCAAAGGGTCCCTCACTTGTTGTATTACCCTTTGGGAGTGATAAGGGAGTGTTTTCTTTCCCTAAGGTAGTTTAAAGGACACCCTTCCCCCTATTGAAGTTTGCATCATCCCCATTTCCCATTAAAAATGTTAAGGGATTTATGTTTGACTCGATAGGGCTCAACCACTCTTAACTATCCTTAAATTCAAAATTTACCACTTTTAAAATGATCGAATTTCCTAAGATATAAGAAGGTGACTTACCACTTGCATCCTTACCTTTTGGAAGTTTATCCTCCAAAAGTTGCATCTTTGGCTTGGTCCCTTTTTCAATGGGGTGCTATCCAAAAGATTTTTGAGGTTCCATACTTGAACCTTCCTTTGACCCCACGATAATGTCATTTTCGAGTCACTTTTTAACTTTTACCTAAAGACTCTTCGAGAGAAAGTGGGTCTACTATGCTCTAGGTGTTCCTTTTTTCTTCCTTTCCATTTGGGTGTAACTTCCTTCTTTATATTTGGCCTATAAAGATCTGCATTAGCTTCCTTCACGATATCTTTCAAATCTAGGGTTGTGTATAATCCTTTGGCACATACTCGTATACGTGACAAGTGCACACCTAAATGGAATGTTAACATAATCCACTCTTTGGATACAAATTGTCTTCCCCAATAGTATTTCAATACACCATGAGAACCCTTCTCTAAAATCTAGCTCTACTAATATTTGTGCTACTATCTTGTAAGGACTTAGCTACTTATATGATGCATCAATGTCTATTGCTTTTCTCCAATAATCCTGAGCATCTTATCAGTCTATAACTCAATAGGTAGTCTGGGTAACTTCACCCACATCGATTTCTTTGTAGATGCTTATGATCTTAGGTCAAAATTCACTGACTACTTCCGTAGTGATAATATCATGAGCCACCAATTCCATTGTCTATTTAACACCTTTTTTGCATCCTCTTCAAATCTAAAACAAAACCTTATCCATCCACATGCCATTGAATGGAACCTCAGAGTATAACCCAAAATAGGCACCAAACCCTTTGGAGCCAACCATTTAGTGTTATCTCAAAAATCTTCTTCCCGTAGAATTTGCTAGTTAGGGTTTTTCCATTATATTCCATAATTTGCTCCAACTTCACATCTTCCCCAACCACCAATATCACTGGGATTTGTTTATGCTTCACACACCTCCTTAGCTTTCTTCCATTTTTTTGCTTGAATCCTCCAAATTGTTCTCTAAGCCTCCATTATCACCACACAACTATTCTCAGTCCAAGATTTTCCCTATGAATCTTGAGCTCCTTAATTCTGAATTTTTGCTTCTCACTAGGTCCTTCAAGATTTGTGAGCTTACCTTCTCTTTCTCCCTAACTATGCATGGGTCAACTTCAATAGTTACATAATTGTTCTCCAACCGAATTTGACATCCATTAACTGTTTCTTTACAATCCCCCCTAGTAGCATTGATGGATGGATGATACTTTTGTACCAATGCCTTCAATGGTTCTAACATGGCCCATGCCTCCTCCCTTCGAAAATTTTATGTCCACTTTTTTCCTTGAACCTAAAGTCTTCCCTTGTGGATTGGATATTTTCCTAGTACATATCTTACAAGTTTTGTCACTAGGTAGATGACTTCCTAATGTGAAAAAGACATACTTTCCCCCATATTGATCTACATAGTAATCTACTAACTCCTCCTCAGAGTCCATTTTCTCCATCACTCTTAAAAGTAGATCTACCACAAACATCTCGCTCCAAATCAATATTTTCTCTATCAAAAAGTCTATTAGTTTGTGCACATGAAGAATTGTTTAAATGTTAAAAGAACTCAACACAACTTTAACGAGATTTTTAAACCCTCCTACTCATATGTCTCTCATTTAAATTAACTATTTCCTAACCATAGAAAGTTATTGTATTTTATTATTATATTTTTAAAATTCTTGTTAACCAATGTTATTTATTTATAACAATGTATTCCTCGAGAGTAGTCAATTATCACTCAATTACTCAAGGAGATGGAATTTGGGGTTGCTTTGGCACCCAAGAGTCACACTAGGTGGGCAAGTGGGCAACTTGGGCACGTGAACCCACCAAGGGACTTTCCCAAGCATGAAACAAAGCACAAGGTTGGGCGCACCAAATAGGTTGGGGCATGTCGGCGTGAGGAGTGCACCAAGGTTGGGGTGTGCCTGTCCCAAGGGACACAAAGGTTGATGAACGCATGGGTTTGTTTGTGCACACCGGGTCCCTGAAGGGTTGTGTCGGTTAATTTGGGTGTGATGGTTTTCAAAGGGGCGCGACACACCTAAATGACACGACGATTCACGAAGGTGACGTTTGGAGTCCATATAAAAGAACAAGGATGCACAACCAAGAATATAGCAAGTGAGGAGGACAAGATCAACTCCGAGATTTTACGACAGATTTGGACAAGGAGGGGCGAGCTCCCTCAAGGGGCCAAGTCACTCCAATGCATGGGAGGACTTGCACTGCCTTGAGGTGATTATGTGGGCAGAGCTGGGGAGACCTTCTTTGGGTTGAGTCTAGTAGTAGGTAGAGAGACTTTGGAGTTCAGGAAGTCTTGTCATAGGTTTAGGTGAGGCATGCAATGAGACAGAACCACATGTTTGTTTGAAGCCTTGCGATAGAGAAGAGATGGTGAGTTTGAGGTGGACACACGTTTCGGGTGCACTGCAAGAGTTGTGAAATTTGTTGCGACAAATGAGTCTTGGGGTGACAAATCTATGTATGAGTGTCCTAGTGAGGTGAGGCGAGTCGTGTGACTTTTCCCATGTTGTAAACTGAGCCGATAGTGCTCATATTGTAATCGGTTCGCAATAATAAGACTCAGTCGGGTGTTAGGCATGTCTTGTGCCACCCACACTATATTTGCGTGTCTCTTTTTTATTTCACAATTGTTCTCTTCATTTCATGGATGTATGCTTAAAGGACTAAGTGTTAAGTTGTTAACAAGATTGTCTAAGTATACAAGTGAGTTGCATAGACTAGTAGTGTGACTTGCCCGTAGCCTAGAACGAAGTATGGGTATGCTCTAGGTGAAGAGGTGTAGTCCGGACGAAGTATCCTTGGTGTTGTCAAGCAACCAAGTGAGAACAATGATGGTGCCACACACCCTCAAGAGGTGCATGATCACAAGATTTGGGAAGGCATCGTGTGGGGATGTGACTGATGGTATCAGAACAAATTTGGCTCTTCACCACTAGCACAGTCAGAATGGTGGTGTTGAGGCACATTGCTGTTGGTTTCATAGTTTGTTGAGAAGATAGTATAGTGGGAATGTTTGCAGACTTGGTGAACAGTTTGGTTGAGCAAATTGGTTCATGGCAGAGATTTTTCATCAGACTTATGACAAAGATTTCGGTTGACAGTGCGGTGGAAGATTGATCTGTGCGCACACCTTGTATAGACCAAGAGCAGAGTTCATGGTGAAATGAAGCACTTAGATAGGGTGGGTGATCGCATACCTCATCACAAAGTTCATCGTAGGACTTATCAAAGATTTGATTGCAAAGACAATTTGGGTGCATACTTGGTGAAGGTTCAGTAAGGTGGACCGACCTTTCACAGAGATAATCTGGGTGCAGACTTGGTTGTTTTGATTTGCGAAAGAAGTAAGTGTCAAATTTGTGCACACACCTTGAGAAGACCAGACACATAGTTCATGGGTGAATCGAGCACCTAGGCAAGGCAGAATTGCAGATATGATTGCAGAAGTGATCGTGAAGTGGTGCATTTCTAGGTTGTGACGAGTTGAAGCACTTGGGTGAGTTGGATGACTTGATGCGACCTAGAGAAACTTTGCAGCAAGGAAGTTGGTTGGGCACATTTTCATCATGACATCTTTGTGTCATGCATTACTGAGAACAATAGTTGAGTTGAGTAGGGTTGTTGGACGAGTGGGCGACTATAGCCTTCAAATGAGGTCACTCTTTGTAGAGTTACACAAGTCAGTTAACAACAGTATGACTTGGCAGTCAGGCGATGTGTGCATGGTGCCTTGAAGCGGAAGCAATCAAGGTGCGGAGATGGTAGGACATTGGAGATGAGTTTGAATGGTCGCATGAGAAGTTTGGGACTTAGATGTGTTCCTGAAGTGGACAGATGGAATCAACCTTATATCGCAACGAAGATGTTATGCAGGTTTGTGGAGTTGCCGACAATGATTGAGGGGAGTTCATGTGGAGAGTCGGTGGCTTGGGAAAGTGGAGGTCCATGATACAAAACTTGAACAATGGGTGTAGCCAAGAATGTCGTTGGAAAGGTATGGTTGATTTTGAGATCTTGCATTTCCTAAGTGTTGCGATCATTTCTTTGAAGAGGAGTTGAATGATTTGGTGGTTCAAGTGCAATAGGTTTTCGTTGTGAAAGCCGACAGACTTGAGGGTGACTAAAGTGGGATAGATTCGAAGAAGTCATGTAGTAGTTTGGGATGCCTTGATTAGGTGAATGTGCGGAGAGCTTGGGGCGACCTACCTATGGTGGACTTAGGAAAATTTGGATGTAGTTGTGGAGGTGGCTTGAGGAAGCGACCTAACTCTTTGATGAGGCACATTGGACAGGTTGTTGCTGTGAAGTAGGTAGTGAGGTTTGGATGTGCCAAGTTTGAGAGGATGGGATGGATGAGGCACATTGGTGCCTTAACTAGATTTGTTGGGTCATGAGATGACTTGATAGTCACGGTGACAGTTCCATAGTTTAGACGCTTGCGAAGGTGCAAGGTAGTTCCGTTCTAGGAGATGGATGGGGTCAACAAAGAAGTCGACGACGAATTGTTGACAGTTGACTTGAATGGGCATAACACAAACCAAGTGACTTGGGTGGTGTTTGCTCACCTTTGGTATGGGACATTGGATGAGGCAAAGCGTACCTTGGTGAATTGCATACGATTGTGCGATGACTCAGAGATCTGACGAGGTCATTGGTTGAGGTTGACATGAGTATTGGTTTGAATGTGCCTAAGGCATGGAAGTTCTTTAAGGTGACTCATTCTAATTGGAGCACTTCAGACAACTCGTTGGGACGTTTGAGGAGTGTGGTCATGTTGGCCACACTCATGCAAATGTTGAGTTGCAAAGAGGTAACTTGACATGAGGAGGTGAGTTGAGGACTTGCCTTGGTTTGGAGGATTGTGTGGGCAGACAGATTGCAACATGAAGAGATTACTTTGGCATGGGTGTTCCTCTTGCTTTGGGGCAACATGGTTGAGAGTGAAGCCTAACCATTCCAAGGCATAGAGAGGTAGATGTCTCGACATGGATGGGTAATGAAGTAGTGGGGCAAAGGCAGTCTGGACATGCAGTTCTTGGTGCAGATGGGATGTTTCATATCCGAAGACACAAATTAAGATGGGGAGAATTTGGCCAAGGAAGCTAGACTTGTGGACTTCATTGCAAGATTGAGTTGCAAGGGTAGAATTGGTTGGATGTGTGGAGATCAGATGCACGAAGATTTCCCTTGACTCTTCACAGACTTGGATGTGATGCAGACTGTGTGTGATTGTAGAAGATTGGCTAACTGTGCCATGAGGTGGGCAGTGGAGTCAAGTTGTCGCATATGACTTTGTTTTGGGGTGACTACATAATGCAACAAGGTGAGGGGCGACCTTGCCTTGCTCCGAGGTTGTTGTGCGTATGGAATTAATTGCGGAAGAAAGTGACCAAGCTTTGGGAATGTTGTGCATTCTCAAGGAACAAACGTGATAGTTCAACACTTGGACAGTTAGTGCACGAGAGCATGACTAAGAGGTCGAAGTACAGACAGACCAATAGGTTTGAAGTGCAACACTTAAACATTATGGAAGATCTCCTTGATGAAGATTGGATGTGGTAGCAATGAGGCAAGGGTGGGCACATGCCTTAGTCTTTGGAGTTGGATGGAGTGACAGAGATGCAGACAAAACATACTAAGTTCAGGCATGTAGATGCACATTTCAAGAACTGGATGCGACAGTTGGACTAGCTACCCAACCAGTGCAGGACTTGAGGCTAGCAGTGTGCAGAGACACGATAGAGTTGGTTAAAGTATGGACGTATCAACAAGTTCACATGAGTTCCACACTTAGAGATTTTTGAAGTTTTAATTGAGGTTGCAACAATAGTTGAGGCAACAACAACAAAACAAAGTGTGATAGTCGCAACAAGACAATGACAATTTGGACATTACAGACATAGTTGGGGAGGAGACGTCCTTCCAATGTAGTAGATATATTTGGTTGCACACGACTTTGGGCAGAGGGCAGCGTGGATGGTTGCACATGTTGCGGATGATTGCAATGCGAGTTGGAAATTTGGGGTTTCCACTTCGCAAGGAAACTTGAGGTTTCCACTTTGGCAGAATTTGGGGTTACTAGTTGGCATGAAACTTGGGGTTTCCAACAGATTTAGTTGTGACGGGGGCACATGTTCGAGCAGAGACTTGGAGATCACAAATTTTGTGGATGTTGTCGGAGGAGACAACAACTTGAGATGGGGGGGATGTAAGGTACTTGTCTAGAAGGGCTCGGGCACCCTCGCTCAAGTCCTCAAGGAGATAGAATTTGGGGTTGCTCCGACACCCAAGAGTCGCACTAGGTGGGCAAGTGGGCACCTTGGGCATGCGAACCTGCCAAGGGGATTGCCCAAGCATGAGGCGAAGCACAAGGCTGGGCCCACCAAAGAGGTTGGGGTGCATTGGCATAAGGAGTGCACCAAGGTTGGGGCACGCTGATACCAAGGGATACGAAGGTTAACATGCACATAGGTTCGTTTGGGCACACTGAGTCCGCGAAGGGGTGTGTCGGTTCATTTGGGATTAATGGTTTCACGAATGGGCGTGATACACCCAAATGATATGATGATTCACGAAGGTGACGTTTGGAGTCCATATAAAAGAACAAGGGCACACAACCAATAATAGAGAAAATGAGGAAGACGAGATCAACTTGAGGTTTTGCGACATATTTGGACAAGCAGGGGCGAGCTCCCTCAAGGGGCCAAGTCACTCCACATGCGAGGAGTTGTGCTACCTTGAGGTGATTCTGTGGGCAGAGTTTGGGTGACCTTCTTTGGGTTGAGTCTAACAACAGGTAGGGAGACTTTGGAGTTGGGGAAGTCTTGTCACAGGTCTAGGTGAGGCATGTTATGAGACATAATCGTAGGTCTGTATGAATCCTTGCAACATAGAAGAGACGACAAGTCTGAGGTGGATGCATGTTTGGGGTGCACCGCAGGAGTTGCGAAAGTTGTTGTGATAGATAAGTCTTGGTGTGACAAATCTGTGCATGAGTGTCTTGGTGAGGTGAGGCAAGTCTTGTGACTCTGCCCAAGTTGTAAACCGACCCGATAGTGCTCATATTTTAACTGTTTCACAATAATAAGACTCAACCGGGTGTTAGGCACATCTTGTGTCGCTCGCACTATATTTGCGTGTCTCTTGTTGGTTTCACAAGTGTTCTCTTCGTTTCATTGATGTATGCTTAAATGACTAAGTGTTAAGTTGTTAACAAGATTGCCTAAGTATACAAGTGAGTTGCATAGAGTAGGAATGTGACTTGCTTGTAGCCTAGAACAGAGTGTGGGTATGCTCTCGAGGAAGAGACGTAGTTTGAACGAAGTATCCTTGGTGTTGCCAAGCAACCAAGTGAGAACCGTCGCGGTGGTGCACACTCTCAATAAGTGCATGCTCACAAAATATGGGCATACATCCGCACGTCTTCAAGAGGTGCATTATCACAAGATATGGATAGGCATTTTGTGGAGATGTGATAGGTACCAATTAACACTCAGACTATAATAAGTTTTACCACCTTCTTTTAAAAAATGATTTTCACTTAAATTAAAAATAAAATTGTTACTTAAATTTAAAAAAAAACTACTATCATGTTTGTTTTACCATTTATCTTTTTTAATAACTTTAATAAATCTGTGAAGATTTGCATAGACTTTACCTCATCCCAAAACAAAAATTCGCCTAAAGATTGAGTTTGCCACTTTATCAACCTCACTCTTTTATCAAATGCAAGGAAGGATCAACAACACACGACAGATGCACAGATGCAGGATGAGAAATAGAAATGCTACTACCATTATGGTACCACAAACAGCACAAGATCATTAGTGTACTAAATTCCAGGCAGGTGCTTCGCCTTCACTGTACAACGACAGCCGTTACTTCTCCTACATTACAGCAACGATCCTATCCCAACGATATTTCTAACCACGCCATCAAAAACCTCTGCGACCAGGGCCGACTGAAAGATGCAGTGCACGCTCTACAACTAACGAGTATCCCCGTAAAGCCTTCTACTTACGCTTATCTCCTTCAGTCCTGCACGAAGAAAAATGCCCTACCAGAAGGTAAACTCATCCACGCCCACATCAATGAAAGGCCATCTGCGACAGACACCTTTTTACACAACGCACTCGTTATGATGTATATCAGGTGTAGGAACCTGGTAGACGCTCGCAAAGTGTTTGACAGAATGCCTGAACGAGACGATTTCTCATGGAATGTCATGATTGCAGCGTATACCAAACACGGAATTGCCGAAGAAGCATTGCGGTTGTTTTATCAAATGCAGTTAGCAGGAATCGAACCCAATCCTTTCACCTTCGTTAGCGTTCTTCCAGCATGTGCCAGCTCGGCGGCTCTGGAACAGGGCATGGAGATTCATGAAAATATAATAAGAAGTGGGTTTCAGTCTGATGTCTTTGTGGTGAATGGGCTGATAGACATGTATGCAAAATGTGGGAATATAGAGAAAGCGCACGATCTGTTTGAAAAAATGCATCAACGAAACGATGTGTCGTGGATTGTTATGATTGCAGGGTATGCACAGAATGGGTGGGGAGAGGAAGCCCTGAGGCTTTATCAACAGATGCGATTGGAGGGTGTGAATCCCAACTTGAAGGTGTTTACTAGCGTTCTTCCTGCCTGTGCCAATTTGGCAGCTCTGGAACAGGGCATGGAGATCCATGAAGAAATAATCAGAAGCGGATTGCAGTCTGATGTTTTCGTGGAGAGTGCACTTATAGACATGTATGCAAAATGTGGGAGTATAGAGAAGGCACGCGATGTGTTTGACAAAATACATCAAAGAGATGTTGTCTCTTGGACAGCCATGATTGCAGGATGTGCTATGAATGGCTATGGTAAAGAAGCTCTTGAACTCTTTGAACAGATGAGAGGATCCCGCGTGAAACCGAACCAGGTTACCTTTGTTTGTGTGTTATCTGCTTGCTGCCACTCTGGTCTAGTGGACGAGGGGCTACAGTACTTTAACTACATGAGGGAATGTTACTGGATTGTTCCTCAAATGGAGCATTATAGGTGCATGGTTGACCTTCTTGGCCGAGCGGGGCACCTGGATGAAGCACAGGCCTTCATTGATAAAATGCCAGTAAAACCTGATGCTGCTGTGTGGAGGTGTTTGCTCGCTGCCTGCAGAATACATAACAATATAGAGCTTGGAGAAAGCGTGGCAGCGCACATCTTTGAGTTGGATTCTAAACATCCTGCAACGTATGTGCTGCTCTCAAACATCTATGCTGCTGCAGGAAGGTGGGGTGACATCGAGAAGGTGAGAAAAATGATGAAAGACAGAGAGGTGAAAAAGATAGCTGGATGTAGTTGGATTGAGGTGAATAAACAGCTGCATGCTTTTCTTGTGGGGGACAGATCACACCCGCAAATGGAGAAAATATATGTAGAGCTAGAGAGACTGTCTCAGGATATGAAGGCTGCAGGCTATGTTCCTGATACAAGATTTGCGCTGAATGATTTGGAGGAGGAGCATAAAGAACAAATTCTTGGCCATCATAGTGAGAAGCTAGCAATTGCGTTTGGCCTATTAAACACATATCCTGGAACAACTATTCGTGTTATTAAGAACCTCCGAGTGTGTGGTGATTGCCACTCTGCAACCAAGTTCATCTCCACCATTGTTGCACGAGAAATTGTTGTGAGGGATGCCAACCGTTTCCATCATTTCAAGGATGGACGGTGTTCTTGTGGGGATTACTGGTGAAACTCAAGGAAATCATGAAATCTTCAATATATTCATGATCAATATATAATTCAACCTGAGAGGTTTCATAAGCAGATAAGCATCAACTGTGAAATGTAAACATGTTGAAAATTTCAGCCTTAAAGCATACATGATCAACATATAATCTAAGCTAAAATGGCTAACCTGCTCTGCTGGACATGATATTATATGAGAAAATGCACCAATGAGATGTTCACTTCACTATTCTCGTTGAACTAGGAAGGCAGCATGCTGAACCAAATTAATTTTCTGGGGTGCATGTATGGGCAGAGCCCGTTAAGCTGATATTCATTAAACACATTTATTTTGGGTAGAATCTGTAGATTTCATGCTTTTGAGCTGGCCAAGCTCAAGGTTCAAATGTAACTCCATGCTTATTAGGCAGCTAACTTTTCATTGTGACTTGGGAGGTCTGCACTCACTGTTTACTAATTTTTGATCATTCGCTGCTTATGATTTTGCTCGTAGTGGTCCTGACAATCCAAGGCACTCTCTGAATTCCATAATTGGTAAACTTAATTGAAACTGCAAATGATGGCATTGCAAAACATGTTAATCATGGACGACATTAGGATCTCTATAAGAACACATCATGTTGAATTAGTTATAGTAAAAGGAATACAATATTTTGACATATAATGCATTTTCCTACATTTCCCTTCCATTGTGGTTCTATACCATATAATTACAGGTAGTATTATGTTATATAGGATTTTGCTACTACGGGAAAACAATTGACAGTTCCAGGGTAGTTTGTTAAGCAAATCCTTGACATTTTCATTTTCATATTAAAAGCTTACTTGTTTTTCTAGTCAACGTGGAGTTCATATCTACTGTTTTTTTACAATTAATATGTAGCTTTTTGGGAAGGCTTCATGTTTTTGCCATTGTCCGTTTGCATTTCATCTTTTATAGTATGCCTCGAAAAGAGTCAACACTAGAATAACTCTCTCTTTTTACAGTATCAAAATCACTAGGAATAACTCTCTTTTTACAGTATCAAAATTATAATTTTTGTTATGAACATAATCATGGTATAAATATTTAACATAGGATGTTGTGTACCTAACCACATCATTTTTATTAGGCATTAAACTCTGTAAATGAGTTATTTTGTATGCAAGTTCATAGTTTTCTGATTATGTTATAATCTTAGGTATTCATAATATCATATCAATATTTGTAGGAAGCCATTTTTATGTTATAATTGTTTTATCATTTTTATAAGTAATTTAAACTTGTCATCAAGTTGGTCTAGCTCGAGTGGTTACAACAAAAATTGTTATTCTCCTCACTTAGGTTCAAATCCCATGTTGTGATGTGATGCTCTTTGTGAGTCCTTTGTAGAATATCATGATCATCATGAGCTTGTTGACGAAGTCTCGAGCATCTGTAGAATTCTGTTTACCTTGGGCACCATTCTCGGAATGAGGGAAAGTGCCCTACGGGTTTCCTCGGGATATATATTTTGAGTAAAATAAAACTAACCTAAACTTTAAGTTAGAGTTACCATCTCTTTTGGTATAAATAGGGATTTCCTCTCTCCCATTTATAACTCTTATCATTTTAGAATACAATCAACATAGTTCTTAGAAAATTTTCCTCCATCAACCGAAATTAGGTGCAATTCACCCTAGTTGTGTAGGTAGCCCTACTACTTTTGCTTTTTATTTTTGATATTCCAATGTTCTATTTCAATTCCTCTATAGTTGTAGTAGTAGTGCCACTTTGAACACAAGCACACTATAAGATGGTATCATAACTTCAAGTTTGAGATTTGGGCAAACAGTCAAGCGAGGATGATGATTAATACCACAATTCACAAGGGAGGAAATGAAGATAACGATGTGGAAAATGACAAAAATGAATTTGTGACTAAGGAAGAATTAGAATATTTGTTTGTGAAGGTTGTTGAGGAAGTTTAAACAATCATGAATGCATCAAATCAAAATCCCACATTGAATGATGTCTCTTCACATCACTCTTGATGGCCTTGGAGCAGATGAAGACATGATGGAACACATAAATGTCAATCCCAAGATCTGCTATAATTGTCAAATGGATATCTTTTAGATGGAGACAATCTATATAGAGTTGGAAAGATTGTCTTAGGAGATGAAGGTTACAAGCTATGCTCCTGATACAAGATTTGTGTTGAATGATTTGGAGGAGTAGAAAAAAC
The DNA here is from genome assembly GCA_009831015.1 of Picea engelmannii. Taxonomy (NCBI): domain Eukaryota; kingdom Viridiplantae; phylum Streptophyta; class Pinopsida; order Pinales; family Pinaceae; genus Picea; species Picea engelmannii. The sequence continues at coordinate 90,286 of ML814646.1, forward strand.
AAATCCTTGGCCATCAAAGTGAGAATATGGAAATTGCATTTGGCATATTAAATACATCTCTTGGAATGACTATATGAGTTTTCAAGAATCTCTAAGTATGTGGTGATTGCTATTCTTGTAACATACCCATCATCATTGGTAGCCCTATTGAGGAAGAGGGGGCATCTTTTTTTTCTTTTCCCATTGGCTTAACCCTTTTGGGGTTGCACTAATTCATTTCCCCCTTCGACTAACCTTACCTTGGCCCATTCGAAAGAACACACTCATACTCATTAAGACCCTTTTTAATCAATCCATTGGGCCTATACTAAAGATACCGTCAAGCCTTTCTTGAAGTTAAGCCTGATGCATAACATTTGAACACATTACTTACTTATTGGACCATCAAGCCTCTTTCAAAAAACTTGTTGAGCAATTTTGAAAGATCTCATCGGGCTCTTCTTAAAGATGTGCTTAGCACAATCAAAGGCCATCAACCTTATTTGGAATATCTCCTCCCTTTCAAATGGTCTCTTGGATGTCAAAGCCATCAGGCTCTTTGGAAAGATGGCCATTGACCACTTTCAAAAGACCCACCCAATAGATCGTCATCTCTTTGAAAGATCATCTTTTGAAACTCTCCAATGAACTATAATAATCTATTTTTAAGGTCACGGACAATCAACTTACATCTTTTGAAACTTCCCATTGAACTATTGGGCCTTTTCAAAAGAACATATTTTAGAATTGCCCGTAACTATCCGACCTCTTTGTAAGATTGACTCTACATTTTTTGAAACTCCTCGATGAACTATTGAGCCTCTTTAGAAAGATCGACTTTACATATTTTGAAACTTCTCCCCTAAGTTGAATTGGATTGTCAGGCCAGGAGCATTGGTCACAATCCTACCCATTAAGTAAGTCAATTGGGTTGGTGATGTGACACATGCATTAAGGATTGGCTGACATTCATTGGCAAGGATTAAGCCATGTTGGAGGACTAGCTACACAAAATCCAACAATTTTCAAACACTATGGGGAGTAGAACTGTTTGAGTTTCTTTTTGAGAGGCTTATACCACAAAAAATTATCACGTCACTTAGGGAGAGTTTATTCCATTTAGATTTGAAGATGCTTACCAAACCTCATGATTTCTCTTGTTTTATCTTTTATAATTCTAGACTTTTATGGTATGAACTAAAATACTAATGTGATCCACTAGAAACAATCTGATGTATAAGTTTTCTTCCAAAGATGCTTCTGCAAGATTCGAGAGTAAGTTTTAGGTAGAGTAGTAAAAATATAACTTCTCGATGAACTATCGGGCAACCTCTTCAAAAGAACATCTTTTGAAACTCCCTAATGAACTATCAGGCCTCTTTAAAAAACCATCTTTCAAAAATCCCTTACGAACTATCAAGCCTCTTTGAAAGATTAACTTCCAACCTTCAAAGGAAAGAAACAAATAAAGGCCATTGGGCCAAAGTGCAAGATGGCCCATCGACCATAATTCGAACAACAACTTTTAGATTTCCTCGATAGGCCATTAAGCCAAATTCGAAGAACAAACATTCAAATACCCCAATAGGCCATTGGACTAAATTCAAACAAGGTCCCGACTTCGAAGTCAAAGGGCATAAGTCCACTTTGAAGAAAAACAATAAAGGCCTGAATAACAACCATTTGAAGTTAACACTTTGAAATCAACATGAGGCCTGCACTCCGATAAAAGGCCTGTAGTCTTTAGATGACATTTGAACTTCGATAGTTCAAAGGATCATTTGAATGACATTGCTCCATATTGGCATTTGGTCTATGACCACGCCAATATGCACAAAGAATTCAAACTAGATTTGGCCCACACCATCCATCTTCAAATGCATAACATAATGCCAAAGGACATAACATAAATTTGAACATAAATGTACTAAAGCCGTTACACATATAATACAACCTACAAATGTAGATAGCATTCATACATAAAACTTGAATGCATCCTAGCATTTTGAATACATAACATGAAGTCAAGTCAAAGAACTCTAAGGTGATTGAATCCTATAAAGACATGCATCTAACTATTACAACCAAGCTAAGCATGCGACATCATTTATCCACGAATTCCATATGAATGCACTTATACACAAACCAAAACTTAACAACAAAGATATAAACATGAATTCAATATAGAGATGGAACACTTATCTTTTTAATAAGCTAATATAAGGAAACTGGCCACTAACAAGTAATTTTCCACCCCAAACATAAGCAATACTCTATGGATGCCTCTCCCAATTGGGATATGAGGCCACTAGGGTGAAGGAAATTGGTCTAGGACACTCAGGTCACTCACACAACCCAATTTTTCTCAAGCTCAACCAAACAATTTACTTTAGAACTCTCCAGGCAACACTCTAGCAAGCCCAACCATCACACTCCCTTCATTGCCCCACACAACACAAGGAATATCTTCTTTGCTCAGTAGTGCCTCATGAATTCTCTTCCCTCCCATACTCTTCAATGTCTGCAAAAGAAGCCCAGTTTGTTATCTTCCTTCATGATCAACTCAACAAAGTCATATCTTGGCTCTTGAGAACTCATTCAGTGGCAATGCACATGGATAATGGGTATGGCTTCCTATTAACCCAACCTCTGTGCTCCTCTACAACATTCCACCTCTCTCATTTCTCAGGTTTACAATCTTCTCTTCCTTAGCTTACCCTTCTCAGGCTCACTTACAAATTTGGATTA
>ML814646.1:100982-134868 GCA_009831015.1 Picea engelmannii
GTTCCCGAGTTCTGAATCAACACGTGATCCTCCTGAAGTACCAGCATATTCCTACCTCCGTAATCATTCCGTCGGACGAGTTTGCCTCAGAGCTGAGATCGCAATCCGACTCGGGCTGGGCAAACCCTCGGGGAAGAGACCCGTTTCTTCTTCTTAAGAGGCAGTCTGCTCATTCAGCCTCCATCCCTTTGTTCTCGCATTCCCCGTCGGCCTCCTCCTGCTCCGTTTCTTCAGCGCGATGGATAAGGCTTCTGCGTCCAAGCCGAGCCTCTCAGCTCAGGAACGAGTCGAGCTCCTCAGGTCTGAGCTGGAGAGCATCAAAGCCACTACAGCAAGGCATAAGTGGGAAATGCTGTCAATTGAGTTGCAGGATATTAAAGATGATTTAGCGGACGAGCTCCAAGCCGGTCTGAAAGATGCTGCAAACTTGCTGGGTGATCTTGGGAAAAGGATCGTTGCGCTGGAGCAAAAGGTGGAAGGGCTCACCTCTGCCCTGGGAAAGATTTCGGACGCCATGGCGGATGCTTCCTCCAAGACAGCCCGTTAACCTGCTAAGGATGCTAGGATGTAAGGCACAGAATCAATTGGGGTTTTCAAAGCCTGTTAGTTGGTCAAGTTTAGTAGCGGTAGCCTTCGGCATGTATTGCTTCAAGACTGTATCAAGAATTTAGTTTCAAGTATTAGTATTATGAATGTAAGGTGCACTAGTAAGAATATGCACCCTGAACAATAGTTCAGTTTTGAATCTGTAAGGGTTGGCAGCCCCCTCTGCCTCTTCTATAATAAATAGCCCCATAACCGATTCTGTTAAAAAAAAAGAAAGTCAAATGGGCTAATAGGAGTGGCAAAGCACGTGGACTGATCAGAATGTCCATCTCCCTGATTCAAGGTTCCACCTTAAAGAAATTGATGACCCCGATGAAGCTTGGGAAAAGATTGAATCTGTGTTTGGTAAAAACAATATTATTTGAGCACATCAATTAAAAATCAAATATTGACTTCAAGTCCAAGTGATTTTTCTTTCACTGAAGACTATCTATATAAGTTTAAAACACTCAGAATTTTATGTGAAGAATGTGAGATAAAGATGGAGGAAGAGCGTTGCATCTATATTATTCTTTCTAAGCTAGGTAGTGCATATTTTGTGTTTGTATCTACCTTTTATTCCATGAGAGAGGCTCTAGGGGAAACTTATCAAAAACCCACTCTTGAGTCCTTTTGTGATGCTTTGATTAGAGAGCAAGATAATCTTGTACAACTTGGAGTGATCAACACTGCAGGTACCTCCAACAAAGCCTTAGTCGCCCAGCAGAAAGATAAACCCAAAAATCCCAAGAAGAAACATTCTTGCCACAAAAAAAACAACATAAGGTTCCCAAACCCACTCAGACAGCTTCAGCTCCTAATGGTGACAAAGGAGCAAAATCTAAAAATAAGAAGACTGACAGACATTGCAACTTTTGTGATAAATATGGTCATGATGAGTCCAAATGTTTCAAGAAGATGTCATCTTTAGAAGAAACAATGAAGAAGCACAACATTAATATTGATTCTACTTCTTATTCTTCTTCTTCTCATGGACATGCACTTTCTGCTTCCGGTTTCCCCTTCAATGCAACTTCTACTTCTTCTTCTTTTGAGTGGCTTATTGATTATGGAGCATCTTATCATATGGCTAAAGATAAAGACATATTTTTTGCTCTAAATGAATCTAACACTAAGAAAATATCTGTTGGTGATGATAGATCTCTTAGTGTTGTAGGAATTGGAATAGTTCAAGTAGATAATGGTCATTTAAATGATGTATTATGTGTTCCAAGTCTTTCTTGTAACCTTCTATCAGTATATCAAATCACTCATTCAGGTGAAGGTAAAACTGTAGAGTTTTCACCTCGCCAAGTTGTAATCAAGGATCTAAAAGATTCTAAGCATGTTCTTGCAACTGGAATTGTTGATGATATTACTAGGTTGTACAAATTTGACAACTTTGGGTCATCATCTTTTCCATCATTTTTTGTTGTTCATAGTGATGACTTGAGAAAAATTTGGCATGATCGGTTTGGTCATCTAAACTATCGCTCATTGCAGCAACTATGTAATCAATAGATGGTGATTGGTCTTCCTCTTATTTCACGCAGAGATGGTGTTTGTTTTGGTTGTGTTTTCGCCAAACATCATCGAGACAATTTTGACAAACGTGCCTCTTGGCACTCCTCGAGCCCTTTGCATCTTGTTCACAGTGATTTGTGTGGTCCACTTTCTTCTCCTTCTTTTTTTGGGTGCAAGTAATTCTTAACTTTCGTTGATGACTTTTCCAGACATACTTGGGTTTACTTCTTAAAACTTAAGAGCGAAGTTTTTGACAAGTTTTTGGCCTACAAGGCCCTTGTAGAAAAACAATCTAGACATCAAATTCAAAGGTTAATGACAGATAATCAAGGCGAATATGTGAACAATAATTTTACAAGTTATTGCACTACACAAAGCATTCAAATGCAACACATTGTTCCATATACACTACAAAAAAATGGTGTTGCTGAGAGAAAGAATGCATGATCCAATATAAGGGATTAAGTCTAAAGTATTGGGCAGAAGCCATCAACTGTGTAAATTACATAGTAAATCGCACTTCCATAAAGGATCTTTAAAATATAACACCAGAAGAAACTTGACTAAAATTAAACCAAATGTAAGTCACTTATGTGTATTTGGCAGTATAGCATGGGCTCACATTCCTAATGAGAAAAGGAAAGCATTGCAGCCTAAAAGTGAGAAGTGTATATTTGTTGGTTATTCTGAAGATGTCAAAGGTTATAGACTTCTTCAAGCACATTGTAATGAAATTAGTATTAGAAGAGATGTTAAATTTAATGAAAATATATTGGCATGCGAGCCTAATTCAACGATTGTGCCTTCTTCGACTTGTGAGCCATCTTCGGCGTTTGTGCCTTCTTCGGCCTACGAGCCATCTTCGGCATTTGTGCCTTCTTCTATTCCTATTCTAGTTTCTTCTTTAGATGATGACAGTGAGGATGAAAATCCACCTCCACCTGCTCACCTTCTCCAAATGAGTCCTTTGAACTTGAAACAACACCAACTCCAATGCTTCCTAGATGGGTTCGTTCAACACGAGAAGTAGATGGTGATCTTGTCGGTGATCCTTCATATCAATGTCATAAACGTTCATAGTTCCAGCTAGCCTCTTCTTTTTTGGCTCAAGTTTCAAAGACTCATGATTCAAAAACATTTGTAGAAGCTTAAGGTCATCCAGATTGGGATACATCAATGAATGAAGAGTATCGTTCTTTAATGGAAAATGATACTTGGGATCTTGTACCTCTTCCAAAGGAAGAAAACGTGTTAGATGTAATGGGTCTACAAAACTAAGTATGCATCAAATGGAAGTGTTGAAAGACACAAGGCTCAATTAGTTTCCAAAGGATTTTCCCAAGTTGAAGGAATTGACTATAATGAAACTTTTTCCCCTGTAGCCAAAATGAATTCCATATGCCTTGTTCTTTCCCTTATTGCCTCACATAAATTAGAGGTCCATCAGATGGATGTTAAATCTTCCTTCTTTCATAGATATTTTCAAGAATAAATCTACATGGAACAACCTCATGGATATCTCCATAATGACTCTAGCCTTGTTTGTCACCTTAAGAAATCTATTTATGGTCTTAATCAAGATCCATGAGCTTGGTATGCCAAAATGGACAGCTTTCTTATTGACATTGGATTCTCTAGATGTCATTTTGATCCTAATGTCTATAACAAGAAATTAGGAATCCATCTCATAATCCTTGTCCTTTATGTTGATGACCTTATCCTTACTAGTAGTGGCTCAACTTTTAAACCATGTGAAAACTAGCCTTAAAAATAAATTTGAAATGACAGACTTAGGCTTTTTGCACTATTTCCTTGGCCTCCAAGTTTTGCAAAGCAATGAAGGATTTTTCATTTCCCAGTCTAAGTATGTGTAACCTTCTTTGTTTCTTTCACATGGAATATTGTAAACCAGCCCCTTCTCCCTTCTAGTTTGGATTCAAGCTTGTTGCCACATGTACTTCTCCCGAAGTTGATGCCACCTTGTACTGTCAGTTAGTTGGTAGTCTCTTATACTTGACTCATACTCGTCCTAATATTTCCTTTGTTGTTGGTCTTATTGCCCGATATATGCAAACACCCTGTGAAAGCCATTGGAAAGAATCTAAAATGATACTTTGATGTATATGTGGTATAGTTCAGTTCGGGATACATTACAGTTCAGGGGGGACTCCTTTATTGGTTGGTTTCATTGATTCAGATTGGACTCGCAACCCTAATGATCGAAAGTCTACTACAGGCTATTTTTTCATCCTTGGTTCAATACCTATCACTTGGGCTTGTAAGAAACAACAATCTATTTCACTTTCTTCAACAAAAGAAAAGTACAGAGTAGCGGTAAATGCAAGTCATGAAGCCTTTTTGGCTTCGACAGATCCTTTCAGAGTTTGGATTCCAGCAGCAGCATTCACCTAGCCTTTGGTGTGACAATCAGAGTGCCATCAAGCTCACCAAAGACCCAGTTCAACATCAACATAGCAAATACATCGAGCTACACATGCACTTCATCGGAAAGCTCATTCATGATCAAGTTATTGAAGTGCTCTTTTCCCTACAGAAGATCAAGTTGTAGACATTTTCACAAAGTCTCTTATAGAAGTGAAGTTTTCCAAACTTTGATCTATGTTAGGAGTTCGGGAAGTTGTCATCAAGGGGGGATATGCTCTAATGCCTCCTTCCTTCTCCTATTGTGTCACTACTGTAAATCCTTCAGTCCTATTCCAAGTTGTTCTTAAGGGGGATGTTAGTATATTTAGACACTTAGGAGTTAATTAAGATCTACTTGGTCTAATGTGTCATTAGGTAAAAGTGTGTTTCTTAGTTTGTTTCTTTAGTATACATTAGTATGCATTTGTACTTAGGAAATATGATGGTCACAATATGTTCCCGACATAGAGTAATCTGACAATTCATATTCTCCTCGATCTTAACAGTCATTGATATGTGTCTTAACACCCGATTGGTCCATGATCTCTATTTAAAGAGCATGGAGGGTCATTTTCTGATGATTTATTGTGAGAAACTCTCTTGTAAAATATCTTTGTAATCTTTTTCTTTTGCATTAATAAACTGCTCCAAGTGGCCTCATTGGTTGGGGTCGTGGATGTTTCCTCGTAGGGGTTTTACCACGTCAGAATATTGGTGTGTTGATCTTTGATCTGGTTGTGTGATTGGTTACTGAAGGTGTTCGTCCTCTATTGGAATACATGTGTTGTCAAACATGTGGGTATGTGAGGGATAAGGATAGGCCCTTCGATTTTAAAAAAATTCAGCTTGGTAGCCTTCAATGTCCATAGCTTTCCCATTTGCGAGCCACTTAACCCTGAACTCTATGTCATCTAAATAAAAAACTGCATTCTCTGTAGGGACAATAGGAATGGTGTCAAAGGCATTAGGGAACTCATAAAGAATTTTAAGGTAGGAATTCCAGTCCCTTAAGGGAATCATATTATTTTCTTTAGTATTATGGTTTAGAATTTGGCTCCAGAACTTCTTAGGATCCAACTTAGATAGTTGTGCAAGTTTCTCTTGCCTTTTATTGATATAGTACTTTTTTTCCTTTTAATTAGGGATTTGTACGTATTGATCTTATCAAGTTTTAAGGACTCATTAGAAGCATCCCTAATGGTTTTCCTAACAATTTCACATTCTTTATCATACCAAGGGTTGATCGTTCTATTATTATTTTTACATGACACCTCGAAAGAGAACTTGTTAATAGAAGTGGAAAGGGTAGTTGTAAAATTATGATAGAGTTCTTCAATGTTATCCTTATAAGTTAGGATATTTAATTAATTATTTAAATCCTTTAAGAAAAGGTCAATTTTACTTTTCTCAAAGCGCAATTTCCTTTGATTATCATAATTATCTTCAATGGCACTCCTGTGCATGGAAAATATTAGAGTTAGGGTTAAAGGTTTATGATCAGAGTTGGGTTCATGATCATTTAAAAGGTCAAAAGTTGTTATTTGGTTGGAAACGGGAATATCAGATATCACATAATCTATGACACTACTACCTAGCCCATGAATACAAGTCATCTGGTTGGAGTTTGGCCACTTCATTACTCCATTGCAAATTATTAGGTCTTGAGAGTTGCATAGCTTGACCAACTCAGTACCAAACAAATTCTCAATTATTTATTCAGAGCATATATATGTATTTTCAAAATGTGTGTGTGTGTGTGTGTGTGTGTGTGTTTAATTAATTAATTCAATTATTTTATGATTTTGTTTGTAACAATGTTTGTCTTTTACATTATGATTTTAGAAACGTTGCAATTTTAAGCTCGAAACAAAAACCGAATGTGTTATTTGTATCATTAAATTTTGATTTACCGTATGATTTTGAGTTTTTGGTTTGTAATGTTAACAGTGGTCAAAGCCACAGTTTCAAACTAGTAATATTATCCTTGGGAAAAAAAGAGTGTTATCGCTAGCACTAAGGTTTCTTTAGAAGGTTGATTTTAAGGTTTTTGTTCGTAACAATATTGGTTGTCAATACGATGATTTCAAAAAAATTGTAATTTTAACCTAGAAAAAAAAGGAGGTGACGTCGTGAACACCACTTTTTGATTTGAGGGTTGATTTTAAGATTTTTTTTGCAATTTTACAAGAATCTAAAGCTATGGTAGAAAATTGTTATAATTTTAACTTCAAAAAAAAAGGGTGCTACCGATAGCACCACTTTTTGATTTGGGGGTCGATTTTCATGTTTTTAATGCAAAATATGGGTTTTAAGGGATAGAGTTATCGTTTTGAGGTCACAGTTCTCATTAAGTTGGTACCTTTGTTATTATTGGTATGACATAATTATAAGGCCATTTCATGTGTTGTTGCAAATGTTGGAATGAAACTCTATATGCATGAATATTCATTGTTGTTTGGCTAAATGAAAGCTTTGTTAGGAAGGACAAGATTGTAGGTTGAAATGTCTTACATATGGAACTGGGTGTAAGTTCATAATGAAGATTGATGACTGCCACATGCAAGGGCCAAACATCATGAGAAGGAATCTCATAGTTGTGAAATGGACTCAAAATTCTGATTGAAATTTTTATGGTGACATATCATGGTCACTATATGTGTATAATATAGGTGAAAAGATGGATCTATCTAGTAATGATAGACGATGATTGTTGTAAACTAGAAATCACGAAGAGGATGTTGTTGCAATGACACTGGAACCCTATGATATGTCTTGATTCCCTTAAGTTGTTCTTTGTTAGAGGTTTATAGTGGGACACCCTAGTAGTTAGAATTTATAATTCTACACTCTTCGTGTTTGTGAAATCCTTAGAAAGATGGATCACCCAAGGAACTGTTTAGTAGAGAAGGGGATGCTTGGGCCTAGAAGGGTAAGTGTGGCAAGGAAGAGGTGACTTGAATGAATTTGTTATGAGATATTCATGTTATATGCTAGCTAAGATCAAGAAGGCATTGTATGTTTTGGGTGTGTGAGAGATTACATAAAGTTGAATCTCACTCGTGGAAGCATTGTAGAGAAACAATATATTCATATAGATAAGCATTGGGATGAATTGCATATTTTATCTTGTGCCATGTGTGTGTGTGTGTGTGTGTGTGTGTGTGTGTGTGTGTGTGTGTTTTAATTATGAATTTGAAATCCTTATGCATGGATGCTTGTTTCATAAAATTTCTATGACATGCACGTTTTTCCTTTTATGATTATTGTAGGCATATGTCAGAATGTTAAATTCCTTGGAGGTGTTCCAAGGCAGTGAAAGGAATGATTGGACATTAATTTCCAAAATAGCTAGAAACAATGCAAAGTTGCAATGAAGAGAATAGTATTGCAAGTAAAACTAAAGAATGAAGACATGGAATATTACTGGAAAGAGGAGAACACTGAGGAAGGTGTTACTCTGAGGGGGAGTGGAATGTAATATTATGGTTTTGACCCTTTGATGTTTTGGAATTAATTGTACATAAGTGGATATAATAACAAGAGTTAAGTTATATAATGGAAAAGCTCAAGGCCAAGGCTCAATTACTGAATATCTATGCATGTATTTTCGATAAATATGATTTCAATATACTATCARGTAGACTTTCCATGGTATTCTYGAGATATATAAATATTATTWTGAAATTTAATACAAAAGGTCCAAGGATGGTTGCAAAAGGGAATGAATGGGGCTATGAGCCCACCAGAYRGGAAGAGGAGAGGGGGGACCAATGGGTTGAGAGATGATCCTAAGATTCCTAAGTCACCTTAGTCTCCTAACCTTCATATTTTCACCATGTGCCTTACTAGAAAGAAGAGAACACCGAGGGGGAGGGGAATGTAATACTATGGTTTTGAGCTTGTGATGTTTTGGACTTTATTATAAATAAGTGGATATAATAATGAGAGTTAAGTACATAATGGAAAATCTCAAGGCCAAGGCCCAATTAGTGAATATCTATGCATATATTTTCGATAAATATGCTTTCAGTATACTATCAAGCAGACTTGCCACGGTATTCTCAAGATATATAAATATTATTTTGAAAGTTAATACATAAGGTAGAAGGATGGTTGCAAACGGGAATGAGTGGGGCTATGATTCCACCAAACGGCAAGAGGAGAGGGTGGATTGTCAGGTACTAGATCTATTATAATAGCATAAGCAGAAATATTGCAATGAATAATAGTGGATTTAGCAATAGAAAATAGAGATATTGAAGAGAATAACAATGGAACAACAAAATAGATGGATTCCACAACATCAGAGTAATACCTTTATTGATAGGGAACAATGTTCACTTACCTCTTCAAAGGGGAAACCTCTAGTAGAGTAGAGCTCTATTACAATAATTCTCAAGACAAGTCCCTCTCATACCTTCTACTCTTATTTATACTAATTCTATCTTCTAAACAACATTCCAGAAGAAAATCTGTCTAGAAGCGGAAGCTTCTATTAGGTCTTCTTACATTGACTTGTTCATATTTATTAAATAGGCCTTATTAAATAGTATTAGTCTTTATTACATAGAAATATATTATTCTACCTACATGAGAAGTTAAGGGGTTAGGTCCCTAACATGCCCTCCATATTGAAGAACAACCTTGTCCTCAAGGATAGAGATGAGGAAATTCCTAGAGAATAGTGGTCAACTCCCAGGTGGCATCTTCTAGAGTTGTATCTTTCCACTGCACTAACACCTCCTTGATGGTGTGTTGATGGAGACGATGTTCACACTGATCCAAGACTTCTTGTGGATGCAACCATACGGAACCTTCAGCATCCAACTCCAGAAGATTGGTTTGATTTTGGCACTTAGTTCCAATCACCTTCTTTAAGCATGAGACTTGAAAAACGGGATGGATATTAGAATGATTGGGCAGAGCTAACTAATAGGCCATTGGTCCCATGCGCTTGAGAATTGTATAAGGACCATAAAATTTGGGAGAAATTTTATAACAATGTTCATCTTTGAGTGAAGTCTGCATGTACGGTTGTAGACGAAGAAACACCTAGTCTCCTGTAGAAAATTGGCATTTTGAACGTCCTTGATCTGCTTGTTGTTTCATATGATTCAAGCCATGAAAAAATTTTCTTTGAGAACATGGAGAATGGAGGCACGAACTGTAAGATTTTTTTCAACCTCCTGAACCTTCGAGACCCCTGATATGTATGAAAGAACTGACAGTGGATTTTGTCTGTATACTACTTCAAAAGGAGTCATGCGGGTAGCAGTATGGTAAGATGTGTTATACCACCATTTAGCTAGGGGTAACCACTGATCCCACTGATGTTTTTGATCATATGAAAAACACCTCAAATATGTTTCCAAACACTTGTTGACAACTTCAGTTTGGCCATCAGTCTATGGATAATAAACAGTACTGAGATGTAATTGTGTGCCCTGGAGCCTGAATAGTTATTTCCAAAAATTGTTGGTGAAAGTGGGATCTCTGTCAAATATAATAGCATGAGGCATGCCATGAAAATTGAAAATATGATCCATGAAAATCTGAGCCATTGTGGATGTTGTGAATAGGTGTTGAAGAGCACAAAAATGAGCATATTTGGAAAGGTGATCAATGACCACTATGATGACTAACTTATTGTTGGATTTCGGTAAGCCCACACAGAAATCCATAGAAATGTCCCTCCAAATAGTTGGTGGAATCAGAAGCAGTTGTAGTGTGCCCGGAGCTTTGACATTTTCCCCCTTGTTGCGTTGACACACATCATATTCAGCCACAAAGGTGTGAACGTCTTGTTTCATACCATCCCAAAAAAAAGAACGTTTAACTCGTTCATAGGTTTTGGTAATCCTAGAATTCCATGTTGTGGGTGAAGCATGAAGCTCAGAAAGCACCGTGGATTTAAGTTGTGACTGGTGGATTAAATATAGACGACCTTTGTAGTGAAGCTCTTCATTGTGCCAAGAGTACGTTGGAGAAACTGGAGCATTGTCTTGCAATTGTTGGATCATTCGAGAATTTTTTGGGTCTTGCAGTTATTCCTGGTGAAAAACTTGGAGCCAATCTGGTACAATGAAGGAAAGGTAAAAACGGGATCCTTCTTTTTCGTACTTTCTGGACAGAGCATCTGCCACTACATTTTCTTTTTCCTTCTTATAAATGATCTCATAATCATATCCAAATAGCTTGGTCACCCATTTTTGTTGCTCCTGGGATGAAATCCTATGTTCTAGGAAATACTTGAGGCTTCGATGGTTTGTTTTAATTTGGAAGTGTTGCCCCAAGAGATGAGGACACCAGAGATCCACAACATGCAAAATAGCCGACATTTATTTTTCATAGATTGTTGGCCAAGATGTCGCTCTGAGAGTTGTTTTCTAGTAAAGGCAAAGGGTCTACCCTCTTTCATGAGTATTGCTCCAATGCCTTTCCCAGAGGCATCACATTCAAAGACAAAAGTCTTTGTGAAGTCGGGAAGGGCCAAGATAGGAGTTGTGCACATTGCTTCTTTCAATGCTTGAAATGATTGATTAGTTGTTGGAGTCCAAGTGAAAGCATTCTTTTTTAGGAGAGCAGTAAGAGGCATTGTAAATTTTCAATAATGCTTAACAAACTTGCAATAATATCATGTTAATCCCAAAAAACCATGCAAGCTCTTAAGAGTTTTGGGGTGTGGCCAATCCTGCATAGCTTCAATTTTCTTAGGATCCACCCTTACACCATCCTTGCCAACAATATGACCCAAGTACTTCACTTCCGAAGCTCCAAAGGCACATTTATATTTCTTGAGAAAAAGATGATGTTGAAAGAGTAGACTGAGAACTTGATCCACATGGTTAAGATGGTTTGTTCAGGTTTTACTATAGATGAGAATATCATCAAAGAAAACTTGGACAAAATGACGGAGAAAAGTACGGAAAACATGGTTCATGAGACTTTGGAAAGTAGAGGGAGCACTACATAGGACAAAGGGCATGACCAAGAATTCATAGTGACCCTCATGAGTGTGAAAATCAGTCTTAGGAATGTTTGTCTCTTTCATACATATATAGTGGTAGTTAGAATGGAGATAAAGTTTAGTAAAATACTAAGCACCACTTAATTCATCTAATAGATCATCAATGATAGAAATGAGAATTTTTTCTTTGATGGTGAGTTTATTGAGGGCATGAAAGTATGGACACATGCGCTAAGTACCTTATTTTTTGAGTACCATGACCAAAGGGGAAGAATAGGGGTTGGTACTAGGGCAAATAACACCTATAGCTAGCAATTCTTGAACAATTTTCTCAATTTCATTATTTTGGGAAAAGGGATGATGATAAGGGCGAACATTGGGAGGAAGATTATCGGGGATGAGAGGAATGGAATGATCATGAACACCATGAGAAGGAGGAAGTACCTGAGGAGTGGAAAAAACAACTTGTTGTTTGGATATGATACATTGAAGGCCGTTAGGATGCACCACGGGTGTCTCAATTGCTTGAATAGAATGGAGTTGGGCAATAATGTCAGAATAACCTTTTTTTAGGATCTTTTCCATTCGATGGGAACTGATGATCTCAGGGGATCCTGTTGTAATTCCTTGGAATTTATATTGTTGTCCCGCCTATTGGAATTGCATGGTTAATTCCTTAAAATCCATGAGGATGGGACCAAGAGTGTGTAACCATTATGCACCGAGCATAATATGACAACCATCCATGTCAATAGAAAACATATGAGAATTCAGGGTGTACTGCCCAATTTGGATATGCACATTTTCACAATGCCCCCCACATTTTATGCACATTTTCACAACGCCCCCCACATTTCATGGAACCTCCATTGGCAATCATGATTTGAAAGTTGTTGAATGCATGTATATAGAAATGGGTTTCTTGGGCAATACAACGATGAATAAAATTATGAGTGTTTCCACTGTCAATTGGGATGATGACCTTTTGATTCTTAATGTAGTCAATGAGCTTGAGGGTTTGGGGAGCAAAGAAGCTAGTGAGAGCATTCAAGGAAATGATCGATTCAACTTCTGGTTGGTCAAAGGGCGGAGTAATATCAATTGGCTCAGGTAACTCTACCACAGGGGGATCTTGAGCTCTTATTCATAAACATGCTCAGAGATGGCCATAAATTTTTTTTGTTCCTTACACTTGTGCCCCAAAAAATATTCATCGTCACAATTATAACAAAGGCCCTTGATTTGGCGTTCCGCCATTTCATCCCAAGTTAATTTCTAGATCTTCAGGGAAGTGGTAGGAGGGGCATGGTTGGTAGGTCGAGTGCGAGGAACAAAGGAAGGTTTGTGGGTTTGAGCAGAGACAAGTTGTTGGGATTCCTTAGCACGTTGAGTAGCTTCCAACCAAGTGTGAGGGCGAGCCATGGGGACCTGGGCTTGAATTTCCTCTTTGATGCCACCGATAAAACATTCCCAGAAGAAGGAATCAAATATTCCCTCCGTTCTGAAAGCGAAGTGTTCAAAGGCAGATATAAAGTCTTCCATTGTGCCAGATTGCTTCAACTTGGTCAAACGTCTAAGATAGTGGGTGTCAGTTTCAAAGCGGCCATATATCTCTACAACAAACTGAGTCCAAGAAACATACCCCTAGCGTGTCTTTCTATGCCATTGCTACCATTGCCAACATATCGGATCCAAATAGAGGACACCATAACAAATTTTGGCCAGATCATCAGTAATGCCATGCAAGGAGAAATAATGTTCCTTTTGAGTGACCCAACTAGTGGGATCGGATCCATCAAATTTGTTCACTTCAACTCGGGGAAGACAGGGGTCACGAGGAAGGGAATTGGAATGAAGGGCCATGTTATGGGAAGAGTTCTCACCTTCAGAGTGGGAAGGTTGTTCAAGGGAGGGAGAGCCAAGGGATTGTTTCAACCACTGGGTGAGAGAGGAAAATTCACCTTAACCTTTGCCAATTCGCTTGTAACTTTGACCTCGAAGGTGTCCAAGCGGGAATTATTGGAAGCAATTTCAGAGGTCAGTCTTTGGATGTCTACCTTGTGTTGTTTGGATTCACCTTGCAGGTGAAGGAATTCTTGGTTGCAAGTGGGGGCCATGGGTGGAGGGGAACGGAAGAGGGGAAGTGGACCACGAAAAAAAGAGTGAAAAATGATATATATGAGTATGTTCAGTGTGAAAAGAGGAATGCAATGAGATAGGTGTCAAATAAGGATGTCAGGAAGGGGTCGGGTCCACGGGGAAAAAAAATTGAAAATGATAGGTACCACTGCAATCAAGGCGAAGAGAAGAATCCAATGGGATAGGTCTCAAATAATGGGGTTGGCAGGACCCAGACTTTTTTGCGGAGTTATACTCCAATCTGAATAATATTGCAATGACAAAATGGCCAAATGCTTAACAAGTAAAAATGTGTAGGAAGTTCGCAACCAGAATGCAGGAGGCACAGTTGCACGGCAATAGATATTGTCGGTTTTGTTTTTGGTTCCGTCCCAAGGGTTAGGGTATTCAGGGTTTCTACACACAAGGTTTTTCCCTGTGCTATAGCTCTCTAATATACATGTGGGGTCCAATAGTAGTACTCGGCCCAATATCTCAAGGCACCAACTAAGGAGGCTAGACCGTGACCTTAGTCGTACTACCTGACTATCCAGGTACTAGAGGGTATCTTCCCGAGTGTTCTTCTTGCCAGCACTATAGCAAACAAGCGGTCGATCGATTTATCTTTGGAGGGCTTCAGGATATCTTGGTCGATCCATATACAGGTGTTTTCTGATGCGCTACCACTCGAAGGGGTTCCAAAAGGTGTTACAAGGATGGCCAACAATGGGTGCTTAAGTACCACTTGTAGTTCCTGTGTGTATGCTTCCCTGGCCACAGATTTATGCACTGAACGACAGATCTTTGTAGCTTTAAGACGTCGGAATACGTCTCTACCCAGAAAAAAATTCACCCACAGTTTCTGCCAAGAAAGGTGCTCTAATACCACTTGTTATGTACCAGATCTATTCTAATAGCATAAGCAAAAATACTACAGTGGATAATCGTGGATTTAGCAACAGAAAATAGAGATACTGCAGAGAATAACAACGAAACAACAAAATAGATGCATTCCACAACACTAGAATAATACCTTTATTGATAGGGAACAATCTTCACTTGCCTCTTCGAGGGGGCAACCTCCAGCAAAGCAGAGCTCTATTACAATAATTCTCAAGACAAGTCCCTCTCATACCTTCTACTCTTAGTTGTACTAATTCTATCTTCCAAAGAACATTCTAGAGGAAGATCTTTCTAGAAGTGGAAGCTTCTATTAGGTCTTCTTACATTGACTTGTTCATATTTATTAAATAGGCCTTATTAACTAGTATCAGTCTTTATTACATTGAAATATATTATTCAACCTACATGAGAAGTTAGGGGGTTAGGTCCCTAACAGGGACCAATGGGTTATAGATGATCCTAAGATTCCTAAGTTTCCTTAATCTCCTAACGTTCATCTTTTCACCATGTGCCTTATTAAAAATCCAACCATCAATCATTAAATGCATGTGGTGGTTGGTGGGGAAATCCAACTTCCCCAGTTATGAGAGCATGCAGTTGAGTATAAATCTTGAGGAATGTAAGAGACGTCATTCCATAGGGATTTGAACCATCTTGTTGCATGTGCACTCTCTTGATTCAATTCGAATTGAGTAATTCTATGAACCTCATTTGGTTCATCCCTTGGTCCATTTGATGCAAGGCATTCCATACCATGTTATTTGAATCAATTCATCTCTTCAACCATTCACTCGTGGTGTTCCCATGCTATGCTAAAGACTATAATCCAAATTTGTAAGTGAGCCTGAGAAGGGTAAGCTAAGGAAGAGAAGATTGTAAACCTGAGAAATGAGAGAGGTGGAATGTTGTAGAGGAGCACAGAGGTTGGGTTAATAGGAAGCCATACCCATTATCCATGTGCATTGCCACTGAATGAGTTCTCAAGAGCCAAGATATGACTTTGTTGAGTTGATCATGAAGGAAGATAACAAACTGGGCTTCTTTTGCAGACATTGAAGAGTATGGGAGGGAAGAGAATTCATGAGGCACTACTGAGCAAAGAAGATATTCCTTGTGTTGTGTGGGGCAATGAAGGGAGTGTGATGGTTGGGCTTGCTAGAGTGTTGCCTGGAGAGTTCTAAAGTAAATTGTTTGGTTGAGCTTGAGAAAAATTGGGTTGTGTGAGTGACCTGAGTGTCCTAGACCAATTTCCTTCACCCTAGTGGCCTCATATCCCAATTGGGAGAGGCATCCATAGAGTATTGCTTATGTTTGGGGTGGAAAATTACTTGTTAGTGGCCAGTTTCCTTATATTAGCTTATTAAAAAGATAAGTGTTCCATCTCTATATTGAATTCATGTTTATATCTTTGTTGTTAAGTTTTGGTTTGTGTATAAGTGCATTCATATGGAATTCGTGGATAAATGATGTCGCATGCTTAGCTTGGTTGTAATAGTTAGATGCATGTCTTTATAGGATTCAATCACCTTAGAGTTCTTTGACTTGACTTCATGTTATGTATTCAAAATGCTAGGATGCATTCAAGTTTTATGTATGAATGCTATCTACATTTGTAGGTTGTATTATATGTGTAACGGCTTTAGTACATTTATGTTCAAATTTATGTTATGTCCTTTGGCATTATGTTATGCATTTGAAGATGGATGGTGTGGGCCAAATCTAGTTTGAATTCTTTGTGCATATTGGCGTGGTCATAGACCAAATGCCAATATGGAGCAATGTCATTCAAATGATCCTTTGAACTATCGAAGTTCAAATGTCATCTAAAGACTACAGGCCTTTTATCGGAGTGCAGGCCTCATGTTGATTTCAAAGTGTTAACTTCAAATGGTTGTTATTCAGGCCTTTATTGTTTTTCTTCAAAGTGGACTTATGCCCTTTGACTTCGAAGTCGGGACCTTGTTTGAATTTAGTCCAATGGCCTATTGGGGTATTTGAATGTTTGTTCTTCGAATTTGGCTTAATGGCCTATCGAGGAAATCTAAAAGTTGTTGTTCGAATTATGGTCGATGGGCCATCTTGCACTTTGGCCCAATGGCCTTTATTTGTTTCTTTCCTTTGAAGGTTGGAAGTTAATCTTTCAAAGAGGCTTGATAGTTCGTAAGGGATTTTTGAAAGATGGTTTTTTAAAGAGGCCTGATAGTTCATTAGGGAGTTTCAAAAGATGTTCTTTTGAAGAGGTTGCCCGATAGTTCATCGAGAAGTTATATTTTTACTACTCTACCTAAAACTTACTCTCGAATCTTGCAGAAGCATCTTTGGAAGAAAACTTATACATCAGATTGTTTCTAGTGGATCACATTAGTATTTTAGTTCATACCATAAAAGTCTAGAATTATAAAAGATAAAACAAGAGAAATCATGAGGTTTGGTAAGCATCTTCAAATCTAAATGGAATAAACTCTCCCTAAGTGACGTGATAATTTTTTGTGGTATAAGCCTCTCAAAAAGAAACTCAAACAGTTCTACTCCCCATAGTGTTTGAAAATTGTTGGATTTTGTGTAGCTAGTCCTCCAACATGGCTTAATCCTTGCCAATGAATGTCAGCCAATCCTTAATGCATGTGTCACATCACCAACCCAATTGACTTACTTAATGGGTAGGATTGTGACCAATGCTCCTGGCCTGACAATCCAATTCAACTTAGGGGAGAAGTTTCAAAATATGTAAAGTCGATCTTTCTAAAGAGGCTCAATAGTTCATCGAGGAGTTTCAAAAAATGTAGAGTCAATCTTACAAAGAGGTCGGATAGTTACGGGCAATTCTAAAATATGTTCTTTTGAAAAGGCCCAATAGTTCAATGGGAAGTTTCAAAAGATGTAAGTTGATTGTCCGTGACCTTAAAAATAGATTATTATAGTTCATTGGAGAGTTTCAAAAGATGATCTTTCAAAGAGATGACGATCTATTGGGTGGGTCTTTTGAAAGTGGTCAATGGCCATCTTTCCAAAGAGCCTGATGGCTTTGACATCCAAGAGACCATTTGAAAGGGAGGAGATATTCCAAATAAGGTTGATGGCCTTTGATTGTGCTAAGCACATCTTTAAGAAGAGCCCGATGAGATCTTTCAAAATTGCTCAACAAGTTTTTTGAAAGAGGCTTGATGGTCCAATAAGTAAGTAATGTGTTCAAATGTTATGCATCAGGCTTAACTTCAAGAAAGGCTTGACGGTATCTTTAGTATAGGCCCAATGGATTGATTAAAAAGGGTCTTAATGAGTATGAGTGTGTTCTTTCGAATGGGCCAAGGTAAGGTTAGTCGAAGGGGGAAATGAATTAGTGCAACCCCAAAAGGGTTAAGCCAATGGGAAAAGAAAAAAAAGATGCCCCCTCTTCCTCAATAGGGCTACCAATGATGATGGGTATGTTACAAGAATAGCAATCACCACATACTTAGAGATTCTTGAAAACTCATATAGTCATTCCAAGAGATGTATTTAATATGCCAAATGCAATTTCCATATTCTCACTTTGATGGCCAAGGATTTGTTTTTTCTACTCCTCCAAATCATTCAACACAAATCTTGTATCAGGAGCATAGCTTGTAACCTTCATCTCCTAAGACAATCTTTCCAACTCTATATAGATTGTCTCCATCTAAAAGATATCCATTTGACAATTATAGCAGATCTTGGGATTGACATTTATGTGTTCCATCATGTCTTCATCTGCTCCAAGGCCATCAAGAGTGATGTGAAGAGACATCATTCAATGTGGGATTTTGATTTGATGCATTCATGATTGTTTAAACTTCCTCAACAACCTTCACAAACAAATATTCTAATTCTTCCTTAGTCACAAATTCATTTTTGTCATTTTCCACATCGTTATCTTCATTTCCTCCCTTGTGAATTGTGGTATTAATCATCATCCTCGCTTGACTGTTTGCCCAAATCTCAAACTTGAAGTTATGATACCATCTTATAGTGTGCTTGTGTTCAAAGTGGCACTACTACTACAACTATAGAGGAATTGAAATAGAACATTGGAATATCAAAAATAAAAAGCAAAAGTAGTAGGGCTACCTACACAACTAGGGTGAATTGCACCTAATTTCGGTTGATGGAGGAAAATTTTCTAAGAACTATGTTGATTGTATTCTAAAATGATAAGAGTTATAAATGGGAGAGAGGAAATCCCTATTTATACCAAAAGAGATGGTAACTCTAACTTAAAGTTTAGGTTAGTTTTATTTTACTCAAAATATATATCCCGAGGAAACCCGTAGGGCACTTTCCCTCATTCCGAGAATGGTGCCCAAGGTAAACAGAATTCTACAGATGCTCGAGACTTCGTCAACAAGCTCATGATGATCATGATATTCTACAAAGGACTCACAAAGAGCATCACATCACAACATGGGATTTGAACCTAAGTGAGGAGAATAACAATTTTTGTTGTAACCACTCGAGCTAGACCAACTTGATGACAAGTTTAAATTACTTATAAAAATGATAAAACAATTATAACATAAAAATGGCTTCCTACAAATATTGATATGATATTATGAATACCTAAGATTATAACATAATCAGAAAACTATGAACTTGCATACAAAATAACTCATTTACAGAGTTTAATGCCTAATAAAAATGATGTGGTTAGGTACACAACATCCTATGTTAAATATTTATACCATGATTATGTTCATAACAAAAATTATAATTTTGATACTGTAAAAAGAGAGTTATTCCTAGTGATTTTGATACTGTAAAAAGAGAGAGTTATTCTAGTGTTGACTCTTTTCGAGGCATACTATAAAAGATGAAATGCAAACGGACAATGGCAAAAACATGAAGCCTTCCCAAAAAGCTACATATTAATTGTAAAAAAACAGTAGATATGAACTCCACGTTGACTAGAAAAACAAGTAAGCTTTTAATATGAAAATGAAAATGTCAAGGATTTGCTTAACAAACTACCCTGGAACTGTCAATTGTTTTCCCGTAGTAGCAAAATCCTATATAACATAATACTACCTGTAATTATATGGTATAGAACCACAATGGAAGGGAAATGTAGGAAAATGCATTATATGTCAAAATATTGTATTCCTTTTACTATAACTAATTCAACATGATGTGTTCTTATAGAGATCCTAATGTCGTCCATGATTAACATGTTTTGCAATGCCATCATTTGCAGTTTCAATTAAGTTTACCAATTATGGAATTCAGAGAGTGCCTTGGATTGTCAGGACCACTACGAGCAAAATCATAAGCAGCGAATGATCAAAAATTAGTAAACAGTGAGTGCAGACCTCCCAAGTCACAATGAAAAGTTAGCTGCCTAATAAGCATGGAGTTACATTTGAACCTTGAGCTTGGCCAGCTCAAAAGCATGAAATCTACAGATTCTACCCAAAATAAATGTGTTTAATGAATATCAGCTTAACGGGCTCTGCCCATACATGCACCCCAGAAAATTAATTTGGTTCAGCATGCTGCCTTCCTAGTTCAACGAGAATAGTGAAGTGAACATCTCATTGGTGCATTTTCTCATATAATATCATGTCCAGCAGAGCAGGTTAGCCATTTTAGCTTAGATTATATGTTGATCATGTATGCTTTAAGGCTGAAATTTTCAACATGTTTACATTTCACAGTTGATGCTTATCTGCTTATGAAACCTCTCAGGTTGAATTATATATTGATCATGAATATATTGAAGATTTCATGATTTCCTTGAGTTTCACCAGTAATCCCCACAAGAACACCGTCCATCCTTGAAATGATGGAAACGGTTGGCATCCCTCACAACAATTTCTCGTGCAACAATGGTGGAGATGAACTTGGTTGCAGAGTGGCAATCACCACACACTCGGAGGTTCTTAATAACACGAATAGTTGTTCCAGGATATGTGTTTAATAGGCCAAACGCAATTGCTAGCTTCTCACTATGATGGCCAAGAATTTGTTCTTTATGCTCCTCCTCCAAATCATTCAGCGCAAATCTTGTATCAGGAACATAGCCTGCAGCCTTCATATCCTGAGACAGTCTCTCTAGCTCTACATATATTTTCTCCATTTGCGGGTGTGATCTGTCCCCCACAAGAAAAGCATGCAGCTGTTTATTCACCTCAATCCAACTACATCCAGCTATCTTTTTCACCTCTCTGTCTTTCATCATTTTTCTCACCTTCTCGATGTCACCCCACCTTCCTGCAGCAGCATAGATGTTTGAGAGCAGCACATACGTTGCAGGATGTTTAGAATCCAACTCAAAGATGTGCGCTGCCACGCTTTCTCCAAGCTCTATATTGTTATGTATTCTGCAGGCAGCGAGCAAACACCTCCACACAGCAGCATCAGGTTTTACTGGCATTTTATCAATGAAGGCCTGTGCTTCATCCAGGTGCCCCGCTCGGCCAAGAAGGTCAACCATGCACCTATAATGCTCCATTTGAGGAACAATCCAGTAACATTCCCTCATGTAGTTAAAGTACTGTAGCCCCTCGTCCACTAGACCAGAGTGGCAGCAAGCAGATAACACACAAACAAAGGTAACCTGGTTCGGTTTCACGCGGGATCCTCTCATCTGTTCAAAGAGTTCAAGAGCTTCTTTACCATAGCCATTCATAGCACATCCTGCAATCATGGCTGTCCAAGAGACAACATCTCTTTGATGTATTTTGTCAAACACATCGCGTGCCTTCTCTATACTCCCACATTTTGCATACATGTCTATAAGTGCACTCTCCACGAAAACATCAGACTGCAATCCGCTTCTGATTATTTCTTCATGGATCTCCATGCCCTGTTCCAGAGCTGCCAAATTGGCACAGGCAGGAAGAACGCTAGTAAACACCTTCAAGTTGGGATTCACACCCTCCAATCGCATCTGTTGATAAAGCCTCAGGGCTTCCTCTCCCCACCCATTCTGTGCATACCCTGCAATCATAACAATCCACGACACATCGTTTCGTTGATGCATTTTTTCAAACAGATCGTGCGCTTTCTCTATATTCCCACATTTTGCATACATGTCTATCAGCCCATTCACCACAAAGACATCAGACTGAAACCCACTTCTTATTATATTTTCATGAATCTCCATGCCCTGTTCCAGAGCCGCCGAGCTGGCACATGCTGGAAGAACGCTAACGAAGGTGAAAGGATTGGGTTCGATTCCTGCTAACTGCATTTGATAAAACAACCGCAATGCTTCTTCGGCAATTCCGTGTTTGGTATACGCTGCAATCATGACATTCCATGAGAAATCGTCTCGTTCAGGCATTCTGTCAAACACTTTGCGAGCGTCTACCAGGTTCCTACACCTGATATACATCATAACGAGTGCGTTGTGTAAAAAGGTGTCTGTCGCAGATGGCCTTTCATTGATGTGGGCGTGGATGAGTTTACCTTCTGGTAGGGCATTTTTCTTCGTGCAGGACTGAAGGAGATAAGCGTAAGTAGAAGGCTTTACGGGGATACTCGTTAGTTGTAGAGCGTGCACTGCATCTTTCAGTCGGCCCTGGTCGCAGAGGTTTTTGATGGCGTGGTTAGAAATATCGTTGGGATAGGATCGTTGCTGTAATGTAGGAGAAGTAACGGCTGTCGTTGTACAGTGAAGGCGAAGCACCTGCCTGGAATTTAGTACACTAATGATCTTGTGCTGTTTGTGGTACCATAATGGTAGTAGCATTTCTATTTCTCATCCTGCATCTGTGCATCTGTCGTGTGTTGTTGATCCTTCCTTGCATTTGATAAAAGAGTGAGGTTGATAAAGTGGCAAACTCAATCTTTAGGCGAATTTTTGTTTTGGGATGAGGTAAAGTCTATGCAAATCTTCACAGATTTATTAAAGTTATTAAAAAAGATAAATGGTAAAACAAACATGATAGTAGTTTTTTTTTAAATTTAAGTAACAATTTTATTTTTAATTTAAGTGAAAATCATTTTTTAAAAGAAGGTGGTAAAACTTATTATAGTCTGAGTGTTAATTGGTACCTATCACATCTCCACAAAATGCCTATCCATATCTTGTGATAATGCACCTCTTGAAGACGTGCGGATGTATGCCCATATTTTGTGAGCATGCACTTATTGAGAGTGTGCACCACCGCGACGGTTCTCACTTGGTTGCTTGGCAACACCAAGGATACTTCGTTCAAACTACGTCTCTTCCTCGAGAGCATACCCACACTCTGTTCTAGGCTACAAGCAAGTCACATTCCTACTCTATGCAACTCACTTGTATACTTAGGCAATCTTGTTAACAACTTAACACTTAGTCATTTAAGCATACATCAATGAAACGAAGAGAACACTTGTGAAACCAACAAGAGACACGCAAATATAGTGCGAGCGACACAAGATGTGCCTAACACCCGGTTGAGTCTTATTATTGTGAAACAGTTAAAATATGAGCACTATCGGGTCGGTTTACAACTTGGGCAGAGTCACAAGACTTGCCTCACCTCACCAAGACACTCATGCACAGATTTGTCACACCAAGACTTATCTATCACAACAACTTTCGCAACTCCTGCGGTGCACCCCAAACATGCATCCACCTCAGACTTGTCGTCTCTTCTATGTTGCAAGGATTCATACAGACCTACGATTATGTCTCATAACATGCCTCACCTAGACCTGTGACAAGACTTCCCCAACTCCAAAGTCTCCCTACCTGTTGTTAGACTCAACCCAAAGAAGGTCACCCAAACTCTGCCCACAGAATCACCTCAAGGTAGCACAACTCCTCGCATGTGGAGTGACTTGGCCCCTTGAGGGAGCTCGCCCCTGCTTGTCCAAATATGTCGCAAAACCTCAAGTTGATCTCGTCTTCCTCATTTTCTCTATTATTGGTTGTGTGCCCTTGTTCTTTTATATGGACTCCAAACGTCACCTTCGTGAATCATCATATCATTTGGGTGTATCACGCCCATTCGTGAAACCATTAATCCCAAATGAACCGACACACCCCTTCGCGGACTCAGTGTGCCCAAACGAACCTATGTGCATGTTAACCTTCGTATCCCTTGGTATCAGCGTGCCCCAACCTTGGTGCACTCCTTATGCCAATGCACCCCAACCTCTTTGGTGGGCCCAGCCTTGTGCTTCGCCTCATGCTTGGGCAATCCCCTTGGCAGGTTCGCATGCCCAAGGTGCCCACTTGCCCACCTAGTGCGACTCTTGGGTGTCGGAGCAACCCCAAATTCTATCTCCTTGAGGACTTGAGCGAGGGTGCCCGAGCCCTTCTAGACAAGTACCTTACATCCCCCCCATCTCAAGTTGTTGTCTCCTCCGACAACATCCACAAAATTTGTGATCTCCAAGTCTCTGCTCGAACATGTGCCCCCGTCACAACTAAATCTGTTGGAAACCCCAAGTTTCATGCCAACTAGTAACCCCAAATTCTGCCAAAGTGGAAACCTCAAGTTTCCTTGCGAAGTGGAAACCCCAAATTTCCAACTCGCATTGCAATCATCCGCAACATGTGCAACCATCCACGCTGCCCTCTGCCCAAAGTCGTGTGCAACCAAATATATCTACTACATTGGAAGGACGTCTCCTCCCCAACTATGTCTGTAATGTCCAAATTGTCATTGTCTTGTTGCGACTATCACACTTTGTTTTGTTGTTGTTGCCTCAACTATTGTTGCAACCTCAATTAAAACTTCAAAAATCTCTAAGTGTGGAACTCATGTGAACTTGTTGATACGTCCATACTTTAACCAACTCTATCGTGTCTCTGCACACTGCTAGCCTCAAGTCCTGCACTGGTTGGGTAGCTAGTCCAACTGTCGCATCCAGTTCTTGAAATGTGCATCTACATGCCTGAACTTAGTATGTTTTGTCTGCATCTCTGTCACTCCATCCAACTCCAAAGACTAAGGCATGTGCCCACCCTTGCCTCATTGCTACCACATCCAATCTTCATCAAGGAGATCTTCCATAATGTTTAAGTGTTGCACTTCAAACCTATTGGTCTGTCTGTACTTCGACCTCTTAGTCATGCTCTCGTGCACTAACTGTCCAAGTGTTGAACTATCACGTTTGTTCCTTGAGAATGCACAACATTCCCAAAGCTTGGTCACTTTCTTCCGCAATTAATTCCATACGCACAACAACCTCGGAGCAAGGCAAGGTCGCCCCTCACCTTGTTGCATTATGTAGTCACCCCAAAACAAAGTCATATGCGACAACTTGACTCCACTGCCCACCTCATGGCACAGTTAGCCAATCTTCTACAATCACACACAGTCTGCATCACATCCAAGTCTGTGAAGAGTCAAGGGAAATCTTCGTGCATCTGATCTCCACACATCCAACCAATTCTACCCTTGCAACTCAATCTTGCAATGAAGTCCACAAGTCTAGCTTCCTTGGCCAAATTCTCCCCATCTTAATTTGTGTCTTCGGATATGAAACATCCCATCTGCACCAAGAACTGCATGTCCAGACTGCCTTTGCCCCACTACTTCATTACCCATCCATGTCGAGACATCTACCTCTCTATGCCTTGGAATGGTTAGGCTTCACTCTCAACCATGTTGCCCCAAAGCAAGAGGAACACCCATGCCAAAGTAATCTCTTCATGTTGCAATCTGTCTGCCCACACAATCCTCCAAACCAAGGCAAGTCCTCAACTCACCTCCTCATGTCAAGTTACCTCTTTGCAACTCAACATTTGCATGAGTGTGGCCAACATGACCACACTCCTCAAACGTCCCAACGAGTTGTCTGAAGTGCTCCAATTAGAATGAGTCACCTTAAAGAACTTCCATGCCTTAGGCACATTCAAACCAATACTCATGTCAACCTCAACCAATGACCTCGTCAGATCTCTGAGTCATCGCACAATCGTATGCAATTCACCAAGGTACGCTTTGCCTCATCCAATGTCCCATACCAAAGGTGAGCAAACACCACCCAAGTCACTTGGTTTGTGTTATGCCCATTCAAGTCAACTGTCAACAATTCGTCGTCGACTTCTTTGTTGACCCCATCCATCTCCTAGAACGGAACTACCTTGCACCTTCGCAAGCGTCTAAACTATGGAACTGTCACCGTGACTATCAAGTCATCTCATGACCCAACAAATCTAGTTAAGGCACCAATGTGCCTCATCCATCCCATCCTCTCAAACTTGGCACATCCAAACCTCACTACCTACTTCACAGCAACAACCTGTCCAATGTGCCTCATCAAAGAGTTAGGTCGCTTCCTCAAGCCACCTCCACAACTACATCCAAATTTTCCTAAGTCCACCATAGGTAGGTCGCCCCAAGCTCTCCGCACATTCACCTAATCAAGGCATCCCAAACTACTACATGACTTCTTCGAATCTATCCCACTTTAGTCACCCTCAAGTCTGTCGGCTTTCACAACGAAAACCTATTGCACTTGAACCACCAAATCATTCAACTCCTCTTCAAAGAAATGATCGCAACACTTAGGAAATGCAAGATCTCAAAATCAACCATACCTTTCCAACGACATTCTTGGCTACACCCATTGTTCAAGTTTTGTATCATGGACCTCCACTTTCCCAAGCCACCGACTCTCCACATGAACTCCCCTCAATCATTGTCGGCAACTCCACAAACCTGCATAACATCTTCGTTGCGATATAAGGTTGATTCCATCTGTCCACTTCAGGAACACATCTAAGTCCCAAACTTCTCATGCGACCATTCAAACTCATCTCCAATGTCCTACCATCTCCGCACCTTGATTGCTTCCGCTTCAAGGCACCATGCACACATCGCCTGACTGCCAAGTCATACTGTTGTTAACTGACTTGTGTAACTCTACAAAGAGTGACCTCATTTGAAGGCTATAGTCGCCCACTCGTCCAACAACCCTACTCAACTCAACTATTGTTCTCAGTAATGCATGACACAAAGATGTCATGATGAAAATGTGCCCAACCAACTTCCTTGCTGCAAAGTTTCTCTAGGTCGCATCAAGTCATCCAACTCACCCAAGTGCTTCAACTCGTCACAACCTAGAAATGCACCACTTCACGATCACTTCTGCAATCATATCTGCAATTCTGCCTTGCCTAGGTGCTCGATTCACCCATGAACTATGTGTCTGGTCTTCTCAAGGTGTGTGCACAAATTTGACACTTACTTCTTTCGCAAATCAAAACAACCAAGTCTGCACCCAGATTATCTCTGTGAAAGGTCGGTCCACCTTACTGAACCTTCACCAAGTATGCACCCAAATTGTCTTTGCAATCAAATCTTTGATAAGTCCTACGATGAACTTTGTGATGAGGTATGCGATCACCCACCCTATCTAAGTGCTTCATTTCACCATGAACTCTGCTCTTGGTCTATACAAGGTGTGCGCACAGATCAATCTTCCACCGCACTGTCAACCGAAATCTTTGTCATAAGTCTGATGAAAAATCTCTGCCATGAACCAATTTGCTCAACCAAACTGTTCACCAAGTCTGCAAACATTCCCACTATACTATCTTCTCAACAAACTATGAAACCAACAGCAATGTGCCTCAACACCACCATTCTGACTGTGCTAGTGGTGAAGAGCCAAATTTGTTCTGATACCATCAGTCACATCCCCACACGATGCCTTCCCAAATCTTGTGATCATGCACCTCTTGAGGGTGTGTGGCACCATCATTGTTCTCACTTGGTTGCTTGACAACACCAAGGATACTTCGTCCGGACTACACCTCTTCACCTAGAGCATACCCATACTTCGTTCTAGGCTACGGGCAAGTCACACTACTAGTCTATGCAACTCACTTGTATACTTAGACAATCTTGTTAACAACTTAACACTTAGTCCTTTAAGCATACATCCATGAAATGAAGAGAACAATTGTGAAATAAAAAAGAGACACGCAAATATAGTGTGGGTGGCACAAGACATGCCTAACACCCGACTGAGTCTTATTATTGCGAACCGATTACAATATGAGCACTATCGGCTCAGTTTACAACATGGGAAAAGTCACACGACTCGCCTCACCTCACTAGGACACTCATACATAGATTTGTCACCCCAAGACTCATTTGTCGCAACAAATTTCACAACTCTTGCAGTGCACCCGAAACGTGTGTCCACCTCAAACTCACCATCTCTTCTCTATCGCAAGGCTTCAAACAAACATGTGGTTCTGTCTCATTGCATGCCTCACCTAAACCTATGACAAGACTTCCTGAACTCCAAAGTCTCTCTACCTACTACTAGACTCAACCCAAAGAAGGTCTCCCCAGCTCTGCCCACATAATCACCTCAAGGCAGTGCAAGTCCTCCCATGCATTGGAGTGACTTGGCCCCTTGAGGGAGCTCGCCCCTCCTTGTCCAAATCTGTCGTAAAATCTCGGAGTTGATCTTGTCCTCCTCACTTGCTATATTCTTGGTTGTGCATCCTTGTTCTTTTATATGGACTCCAAACGTCACCTTCGTGAATCGTCGTGTCATTTAGGTGTGTCGCGCCCCTTTGAAAACCATCACACCCAAATTAACCGACACAACCCTTCAGGGACCCGGTGTGCACAAACAAACCCATGCGTTCATCAACCTTTGTGTCCCTTGGGACAGGCACACCCCAACCTTGGTGCACTCCTCACGCCGACATGCCCCAACCTATTTGGTGCGCCCAACCTTGTGCTTTGTTTCATGCTTGGGAAAGTCCCTTGGTGGGTTCACGTGCCCAAGTTGCCCACTTGCCCACCTAGTGTGACTCTTGGGTGCCAAAGCAACCCCAAATTCCATCTCCTTGAGTAATTGAGTGATAATTGACTACTCTCGAGGAATACATTGTTATAAATAAATAACATTGGTTAACAAGAATTTTAAAAATATAATAATAAAATACAATAACTTTCTATGGTTAGGAAATAGTTAATTTAAATGAGAGACATATGAGTAGGAGGGTTTAAAAATCTCGTTAAAGTTGTGTTGAGTTCTTTTAACATTTAAACAATTCTTCATGTGCACAAACTAATAGACTTTTTGATAGAGAAAATATTGATTTGGAGCGAGATGTTTGTGGTAGATCTACTTTTAAGAGTGATGGAGAAAATGGACTCTGAGGAGGAGTTAGTAGATTACTATGTAGATCAATATGGGGGAAAGTATGTCTTTTTCACATTAGGAAGTCATCTACCTAGTGACAAAACTTGTAAGATATGTACTAGGAAAATATCCAATCCACAAGGGAAGACTTTAGGTTCAAGGAAAAAAGTGGACATAAAATTTTCGAAGGGAGGAGGCATGGGCCATGTTAGAACCATTGAAGGCATTGGTACAAAAGTATCATCCATCCATCAATGCTACTAGGGGGGATTGTAAAGAAACAGTTAATGGATGTCAAATTCGGTTGGAGAACAATTATGTAACTATTGAAGTTGACCCATGCATAGTTAGGGAGAAAGAGAAGGTAAGCTCACAAATCTTGAAGGACCTAGTGAGAAGCAAAAATTCAGAATTAAGGAGCTCAAGATTCATAGGGAAAATCTTGGACTGAGAATAGTTGTGTGGTGATAATGGAGGCTTAGAGAACAATTTGGAGGATTCAAGCAAAAAAATGGAAGAAAGCTAAGGAGGTGTGTGAAGCATAAACAAATCCCAGTGATATTGGTGGTTGGGGAAGATGTGAAGTTGGAGCAAATTATGGAATATAATGGAAAAACCCTAACTAGCAAATTCTACGGGAAGAAGATTTTTGAGATAACACTAAATGGTTGGCTCCAAAGGGTTTGGTGCCTATTTTGGGTTATACTCTGAGGTTCCATTCAATGGCATGTGGATGGATAAGGTTTTGTTTTAGATTTGAAGAGGATGCAAAAAAGGTGTTAAATAGACAATGGAATTGGTGGCTCATGATATTATCACTACGGAAGTAGTCAGTGAATTTTGACCTAAGATCATAAGCATCTACAAAGAAATCGATGTGGGTGAAGTTACCCAGACTACCTATTGAGTTATAGACTGATAAGATGCTCAGGATTATTGGAGAAAAGCAATAGACATTGATGCATCATATAAGTAGCTAAGTCCTTACAAGATAGTAGCACAAATATTAGTAGAGCTAGATTTTAGAGAAGGGTTCTCATGGTGTATTGAAATACTATTGGGGAAGACAATTTGTATCCAAAGAGTGGATTATGTTAACATTCCATTTAGGTGTGCACTTGTCACGTATACGAGTATGTGCCAAAGGATTATACACAACCCTAGATTTGAAAGATATCGTGAAGGAAGCTAATGCAGATCTTTATAGGCCAAATATAAAGAAGGAAGTTACACCCAAATGGAAAGGAAGAAAAAAGGAACACCTAGAGCATAGTAGACCCACTTTCTCTCGAAGAGTCTTTAGGTAAAAGTTAAAAAGTGACTCGAAAATGACATTATCGTGGGGTCAAAGGAAGGTTCAAGTATGGAACCTCAAAAATCTTTTGGATAGCACCCCATTG
The DNA here is from genome assembly GCA_009831015.1 of Picea engelmannii. Lineage (NCBI taxonomy): Eukaryota > Viridiplantae > Streptophyta > Pinopsida > Pinales > Pinaceae > Picea > Picea engelmannii. The sequence goes on from ML814646.1 coordinate 130,968, forward strand.
AAAAAGGGACCAAGCCAAAGATGCAACTTTTGGAGGATAAACTTCCAAAAGGTAAGGATGCAAGTGGTAAGTCACCTTCTTATATCTTAGGAAATTCGATCATTTTAAAAGTGGTAAATTTTGAATTTAAGGATAGTTAAGAGTGGTTGAGCCCTATCGAGTCAAACATAAATCCCTTAACATTTTTAATGGGAAATGGGGATGATGCAAACTTCAATAGGGGGAAGGGTGTCCTTTAAACTACCTTAGGGAAAGAAAACACTCCCTTATCACTCCCAAAGGGTAATACAACAAGTGAGGGACCCTTTGACCCTAATTTAAGTCCATCTAACTTTGTATCAGAGGAGCCATCAGATATTAATGCCAAATCTATATATAACCTAAGGAACAACGAGGGTGATAAAGCCAAAGGGGAAGAAGGAATTGAAGGAGGTTTTGGGCCTAGATCTAGAGAGGGACTTACCCTCATCAAATGTTGGGAGGAAATCTTATTTCCAACATGCAAAATAAACTCAACAGGGGAAACAAAAATACATTAAAAGGGTCCTTAGAGAAAGACATATCTCTACTAAGAGTAAACAATGATTGTATTACCCTTAATATCAAATGGTTTGGTAGTCTCTCTAAAAGACTAGCCCTAGAAAGACTAGTTGAATTACATGGCCCTGATGTGATACTATTACAAAAAACTATGGGTGAGGGTAAAAAGTTTATAGGTTTAACTGATAAAATTATGAAAGAATGATTTTTTCTATTTTTATATGCAATAGGTAATTTGGGGGGGATTCTAACATGATGGAAAAAGTCTATCTCATTATTAAATTCATTTTTCTTCGCATCATGTATTTGGACAAGATTCTTATTGCAGGATATAGGGTAGAGGATCTCTGTGATCAACTCTTATGGTCCATATGATGAAAGGAAACCCTTTTGTGAGAATTTATTTTCCTTGTAATGCATAAAAAATGAAAGGGATATTATTGGGGGAGACTTAAATTTACCCTTAGCAGATTTGAAGTAATAGGGGAATCAACTAAGTTAGATAGATAGGAAGACTTATTTTGATACAAGATAGAAAAGGTAGGGTATGTAGATGTAGAGCCCATAAAAAATTTACCAACTTGGAGGAATAACAAATAAGGGGAAGAAGGGGTTTCAAAGAAACTAGATAGATTTCCATTAATTGGAAACATAATGAGTGAAGAAAACAAGGTGAGATGATGGGTGGACATTGGAGGGGGTTCAGATCACATGCCCAACTTACTACATATGGAGAAACATGATCAAAAGGAATCCATACCATTCAATTTTAACCATGTCTAGCTAAAGGATGAGGAATGTCTAAAATTGGTAAAAGATGAATGGGTTGGTTATGATGAGAAATCAAGGAACTTGGCAATTTATCAGTTTGCAAATGCTTTAATGAAGGTAAAATTATAGATAAGATCCTAAAAGAAGTGGAAGGAAATCTAGTTGATATATATGAGAGGAATGTAGATGAAATCTTTAAAGAGGAAGAAAAAATGAGGGTAGGAAATTTAGAAAATGCAAAGCAAAAAATGTTGGAATGGAGACAAGCATAGTAGAGAACAAAGAGTAGGGAAATATGGCTAGAGAAGGGAGATGAACAACTATCCAGATCATAGAAAGAGAGTTTATACTATTTGTGAAATGGAGAATCCAAAAGGAACTAACGTAAAAAAAATTCAAGAAATAGCAACACTAGAGGTCTCCCATTCCAAAACTATCTGCAGAAAGCCAAACAAGTCAACATAGTAGAAATTTTGAAAATATGTTCTTTCTTTGTAAGATTTATGACAAAGGAAGTAAATCAAATGTTAATGGAAGAGGTACCAAAGGAGGAGTTAAAAGCATTCTCGACATATTTTAAAAGAGACAAAAGTCTAGTGCTTGATGGATGGCCCAAATAGAGTTCTTTATTGCCTTTTATGAATTATTGGAAGAAAATTTGATCAAGGTGATCAAAGAGGAAAGAAGAACAAGGAAAGTTCTAGGAGTATTCAATTCTACTTTTCTAGCACTTATTCCAAAAAAGGATGAACAAGAAACTTTTGATTACTTTAGGTTGTTATCCTTATGTAATTGTATATATAAAATTATGGAAAAAATCATAATAATAAAGGTAAAAAAAATATTCTCAGAAGTATTATCAATGGAGAAATTTGGGTTTTTAGAGGGAGACAGATACATGATGCTATTGAAGCATCACAAGAGGGCTTACAGTATAAAAACAAAGAAAATTCTAATAATGGTCATAAAACTTCACTTGTCAAAGGCATATGATAGAACAAGTTGCTTATACATCAAGTTGATATTTGTCCATGTAGGAATTAGTCTCCCAATAGTCAAGGGGATAATGGGATGCCTAGGCTTAGCCTCCTTTGCAATTATTATAAATGGGTATGCATCCAAGTTTTTCAATCCCACTAGAAGATTGAGATAAGGATGCCCCCTTTCTCCTTTGTTGTTTTTAATAGTCGTTGAAGGGTTAAGCAGGGCTATTCTAGAAAGTAGGAGAGTGGGATCTATCCAATCAGTTAAGATCGACAAATCATTATCGCTATCTAATCTCCTTTTTGTTGATGATGTTCTCTTGTTTAGCAATGGAACTCCAAGAGATGCTAAAAAATTACAAGAAATTCTATAGATTTTTATAGTGTGGCCACAAGTATGGAGGTTAATGTTCACAAACTAGCTATCACTTTTAATAGGGTGTGCACTTATCTAGAGAATAAGATGTTGCAATGTTTTCCATTTAAACATATTGAATTCCAATAAGGGTTTAAATACTTATGCATTTTTCTTAATCCAAATGGATATGGAAAGAGGAATTGCTCATGGTTACTGGAAAAGAGAATAGACCACTAGTGAGGAACAAATGGTTGTAAATATGAGGAAGACTAACTTTAATAAAGATAGTATTAGAATCAATTCCAATTTTTTGACAAGGCCTTTCTTATATACCAAAAGGAGTGTTGGAAAAGATTAGGTGAAAATGCTTTAAAATTTCTATGGATAGCCAAAAAAGAAAATGAAGGAATTACATTAGTAAGATGGAAAAATATAGCAAAGCTAAAGGAGGAAAGAGGCTAAGAGTTAAAAAAGATTCACATATGGGAGTATTGGAATCAATTCTAGTTTTTTTTTTTTTTTTTTTTGGCTATCCCTGCTTATATACCAAAAGATTAGGTGGAAATGATTTAAATTTCTATGGATGGTCATAAAAGAAAACAAAGGCATTATGTTAGTGAAATGGGAAAGTATTGCAAAGCCAAAGGATGAAATAGGTTGGGAGCTAAAAAAAAATCACTTTTTTGGCAATCCCTAATAATTAAGAGCCTATGGAGGGTTATAAAAAATGAAGAATTGTGGAAGAAAATTATAAAGTGTAATTATATATGGTACTTTAATTGATTTGATAAGAAATCCAAGAAAGTTTGTAAATAATGTTTCAACTCACTGGGAATCTCTTGTTAAATCCTTTCATGTAATTCAAAATTAGCTAGTTTGGAGAGTGGGGAATGGAGAACAAGTGAAGCTAGGTGCAAACCCTTGGGTATGTTGTAAAAACATGGTGAGATTCACAGAGGAGATGGTTGAATTACTACATGATCAAGGAATTACTTACACTCTTAACCAAGTGGCAAACCATGCAACAACAAATCTTTGGCAACAAGGTTGGTAGAATGTTCAATCTTTGGGGTTGGAAGGTGAAAACGAGGTTCTATAGAAATCATATGTAGACATTCTTCACTAGAGACATGTTAGACTAAGGCAAAAGGAAGATACACTTGCATGTTCTAAAATCCTAGCATTGGGGGAGTATACATCATGTTTAGGATACAAAGCCATGTTTGTTTTAAATATACAAGAGTCAGAC
>ML814647.1:0-11498 GCA_009831015.1 Picea engelmannii
TTGCAGCAGTTCGCATTTGTGTTGCAGCAGTTTACATTTGTATTGCAGCGTGTTTCAGCATCTGTTCTTCATAAACAATCGATTGCCATCAATGACAACCTTGATCATCTGCGTCATCTCTGTTGTAGCCATATTTCCAACACCATGCCCCCCGGCCGAGTGAGGGTGACATGTCATAAAATCAATGCCCCATTTTTCAAAAGGACCAATTGAGACCACAGGATGAAGGGGAGAAGGATGCGATCGAATCTTCTGATTGTAGGTCTGGCAGGCATGACACTTCTGAATAGTAGTAATGCAGTCATTGAACAAGGAAGGCCAAAAATATCTTGCACGTAAGATCTTCTGGGAAGTAGCATACCCAGACATATGACCACCACATGCTCTGGAATGGCAGTCATTCAAAGCTTTCTCGGCTTTGTCAAAAGTCAAACAACGTCGAAACACAGATTCAATTCCCCGACGGTAAAGAGTATCCCCGAGGATAATGTATTGACGTACTTGATAACGAACGCGATGTCATTCATTAATAGACAAGGCAGGTCGAAAAGTTTGGGTTTGGATATATATAATGATGTCTCCATACCAAAGATTGTCAGTGCTTATGAGGAAAAGAGATTCATCAAGCAATGAATCTACTGCTACATTTTTCGTGGCAGAGTGGGGGAAATCACATATCAATTCAACGAAAACCAAGGATTTCTTAGACGTGGCGCGATCGAATTCCAAGTCGAACTCCTGGAGTATGACAATCCATTTGGAGTACTTTCCCCCTAGCAATTGACGAGTCAAAATGTGTTGCATAGGGTTGCAATGCGAAATCACTATAGTTTACCTGGAAAGGATATAATGCTGAAAGCGTTGAACAACTTGAACGACAGCCAAAGCCAGTTTTTCAACATGTTGGTACTTGATTTCCGTTGGTGATAGACTTCTACTCAAGTAATAAATAACATGTTCATCATGCGCATCATCCTCTTGAACTAAAACCATGCCGATGGTATACTCAAAGGTAGCAAGATAAAGAAAGTAATCACGACTATAATCCGGAGGAAAGAGAAGCGAAGCTCGTGTGAGGGACAATTTCAAAGCTTCAAAAGAATTTTTGGCAATAGAATCCCAAACGAACTCAGAATGTTTCTTTAATAGTCGGGTGAAACCATGAGTAATCTCGACGTAATTAGGAATGAAACGACGAAGAAAATTTTCTTTCCCCTACAAACTTTGTAACTGGCGCAGTGAAGAGGGAGGAGGAAGATTGAGAATCGCCTCAACCTTAATAGGATCTACCCGGATCCCTTGACGTGAAACAATGAAACCGAGGAGACGACCAGACTCTATGCAAAAGACACATTTGTGAGGATTTAAACGAATGCGATAGAACTGACAACGAACGAAAATTGCTCGAAGATGAGTGGGGTGATCGACTCAGCGTAAAGAATGAGCTGGCAAATCGTCCAAATAAGGTTGAACGATATGCTTTATATCGTGAAACGCATAAGACATAGCACGTTGAAACGTAGTGCCCGCGTTCTTAAGACCGAAGGGAAGTTTCCTATAGGCGAAAGTACCCCAGGGACAAATAAAAGCAGTTTTATGTTGGTCCTCAGGAGCGATGTTAATCTGATTATAGTCGAAGAATCCATCCATGAGAGAAAAGATTTCACTGCCGGCACAGTCATCGACGATCTGGTCGACGAAAGGGGTTGGAAAGTTGTCCTTCGGACAGGCTTTGTTAATATCCCTATAATCAACACACACACGAATACTACCCCCGTTCCTATCAATCGGTATAGCGTTGGAAACCCATTCTTTCAGAGCCACGGGATAAATAAAACCGTCTTTGAGAAGTTTTTCAACCTCAAGCTTGATAGTTGCCGCTTTGCATGGGTGGACTGGATGGAGGCGCTGCCGGACTAGTTTAGCTCTGAGGTATGTCTTAATCTCATGTACAACAATAGCAGGGTCGATACCTGGCATCTCTTCGCAACTCCAAGCGAAGATGTCACGAAATTCTTTAAACAGAGATGTATAAGTGACGATTTCATCCGGAGAACACGAAGCTCCAATGTGAACATTTTCAATTATCCCAGGTTTAACTAATATAACAATGGGAATCGTGGGAGAAATATTACTGAGGTTCCCTTCGGCAAACACGTCTTGTGTAGATCCGGGAACGGTCGATATGACCACAACGGTCGACGAAGTCGAAATCCATTGGTAGTTCTCTAGAGTGTGTTGTTCCAGAAATAGTATGGAACGATGATGTCCATCGTCCCAAAGGGTGTCCTCCATGACGGACATGATCATCTCGTCAGTGGGAAAGATGACACGGAAAGGATCGGGAGACAACTCATCAAAAGAAGGTGTAGACGGTGTTGCCGATTGAATCGTATGATAAGCAGACTCAACTGGACTTAACGACATGATCTCGCCGAAACGAGTATGATCTCCAGGGTCAGGGACTATCCAAGGGTCAGAAGACACATGAAGTTCATGATGTATAGCGGAGATCATATTGATAGAAGAAACTGACAGGCGTGGAACATCGGGTGGGGGTGGAATGGGGAAAGTACCCATTAACGAAGAGTCTTTTAAAAGGCCTACACCGACATTCTCGTAACCTGGCGGGGTTTTAGCTATAAACGACACATTGCCAGTACGAGTATCAGAGTTAAAGAAGGCAAGTTGGTCAACAGTAACTACCTTTCCCTGGTGAGGAAAACGTACTACACGGAAAAGTGTTGACACAACAGCATGCATGGAATCGATCCAACTACATCCAAGCAGAAGATTATAATCTAAGGGAGCGTCGAAAACTTCCACTTCAACTTGGACTGTCTTACCTTCTAGAGTAACGGGCAACAATGGAAGAACACCGTAAGGCTTAAAACCAGTGCCATTAAAGGCTTTCAAAGTATTTTGTGATTCATTTAAAGGAGGAGAGCCAATGGATTTCCAACAAGCAAGAGACATTACACACGTAGAAGCACCCTCATCTATAACAGTTCGACAAATATTCTTGTCGGCAACAACAACTTGTATTTGAAACACAAGCTGAGGGGGTAACCTTGGAATATGATCTTCCAAGTCAAATACTATCAAATTCGTATCTGTAGGATCAATTCCACCTATAGATTTCAACAGAGCCCTTCGTTGTGCAGGACAAGACTGAAGAACTTCAAGGGCAGACATCGCTGAAGGTGCTTGGGCCAGATCTTCCACAATGCTGTAGTTCTGGGCCGCACGGGCATGAGGATTGAAAACCGATTTCTTAACGACACCTTTCGGGGGTGGTCGCAGAACTATATCAAGGTTCGTTCGTTCGAGATGAAGAGGACCGTTCATAGGTGGAGTCGGTGGAGAGGGTTGGACCAAAGTAGGAGGTGAATCATCAACCTTCTCCTTAGATGGAGTATAGTCTTTGGATCTAGTTGCGATTGCAACGTTATTCTGCTTAGAATCACTGGTACACATCAAAACGTATGATGTCGTAGAAGTAGAGGGTTGGTCATGGATGACCAACTGAGCCTGTTGTTGAGACGGGAAGGGTTGGGAAAAGACAGCCGTTGTAGATGGTTTGGGCGTTCCTTGAAGGAACTTAGTAACTTCGGCACGTCGTGGACAATCCTTCATGTAGTGATCATCACCACAAATAAGGCAAGGGTAGCGTGGTTTGCACTTATCCCGATCTTCAACAGGGGTATTTTTTGGCTGCTCTGTTTGATTATTGTTTTTACCCTCCTTATTCTTGCCTCTCCCTTTCTTAGATTTATTCTTACCGGTCGGGGTAGATTGAACAACGTTCACTTTAGAAGTTTTATCGGCGAGAGGAGCAGGAGACGAAGCATTTTGAACATTAGAAGATGTGGATTTAGGGGTTGTACTTGAAACAGAGTGTGAGTGGGTATGAGTAGTACCAATCACACCATCAGCTGCATGTGAGGCAGCTGGATTAGCTGAAGTGCTGGAAGTACCAGGACGAGGTAATTCAGGTAGCAAGTTGTAAAGTGTTCCCGTTTGCGAATAAACGAGATCAATATATTGAGCACGAGTGATAGCCTGCTCCTCTGTAACAACACCGCCCATAGCAATGTCTTTACCAATTTCGTTCACGAAGGATTTCGTAAACCATTTAGCCAGTAACTGATCAGGGAGTTCAAGTTTAATGAGACGTCGCCTCCTTCGCCACTCATGAATATGATCCGATATATGAGTGCCTTTAGTTTGTTTGAAGGAAGTAAAAATCTTAGTCCCAGTATCATAACGTATCGGTAACTGGTAATGTGTAAGAAAATCCATAGCTAGGGTGTTGAAATTAGAAAAGAAACCTCGTGGCAATTCAATATACCACTTCGCAGCAGCACCAGTAAGGGTTCGTTGAAAAAGACGAAGACGAATGGAGTCATCCATCAACGAGTTGGACGAACACCATAAATGAAAATTCATGACACGATTATTTGGGTCCTCCCCCACCTTGCCGTCGAATTTCGGAATATCCGATGGAATCTTGGCAGGAATAGCAGGCCATTGGGGAGAGTGACGAATAGGATTATTGAGAATTCTAGACAAATCTGGAAAATCCAAAGTAGAAAGAAAAGGCAACTATCGATTCACTTGTGGGTACTGGTGACTTTGGGGTGGAAGCCCTATCGGTAATCCAGTAGGACCATAAGCAGTATGCCCATAGAGAGAATACCCTGGCTGATTCGGTGGTGGCTGGATAGGATAGTAACCCCAAGGATTGTGACCTTGAGTTTGAGTAGGGACCTGAGGTTGATTAGTTTGACCTGAACCCCAAATAGGATTAGTTATACTGGGATATAGTTGACCTACAGTAGGGACAGTTTGTTGCCCCCCAGTATTTTGAGGAAATTTTTGTAGAAGGTGATTCCAATACTGGGCCAAGTCAGGAGGTATATTTTGTCCAAAAGGTGAGGTTGGTCCCCCCATCGTAGGTACAGTCCCACCCAGAAGTTGTGTGCCAACCGTAGGTTGTGTAGTAACTGTGTTTAGTCCGGGAAAAGGAAAAGGAACCATACCACTCTATCCACCAACAAGAATCTGCAAGTTTGGTGCAACAGTCGGGATAGTGCCACTAGGATTAGGATTACCAGAAGGAAATTGAGGGAGTGTCGGGATAAAACCGGGGATAGGATGCCCAGGAAAAGGAGGACCACCTGGAGAACCAACTGGGGTTTGCAGAGGTTTTGGATTGGAAGCATTCAACAAAGAACTCAACGCATGGTAACCAGGGGTTAAATTCGGGTTGACCTCAGGCATTCTCTGGGTATTGATAGGAGCAACAGTAGCTGCGGTAATTCCAGTTTGGACACTCATAGTATTTGCGAGATGGGCCATCTCGGGAGGGAGAACAAAATGATAAGTGGTAGTCTTTGGTGTAGTTTCTGTCTCAGAAGACACTGGAGGGTTGATTTCGTAGACTGGAGGTGACTCAGTACCAAACAAGACTCGTCGGAAATCACCTGACCAAAAAGGATCTTGGCCTACTACACCAGAAGAAGGCCCAACGGTTGATTCAGAAGATGTAACAACGACTTCATCAGAAGAATTTAATTTCACAAAAGGTCGTTCACCACGATGAATGCGATAGTCCTCTCTAGTGTTGGTAATTCGAAAATCTTCTAGAGAGTCAGTTCGTTCTATCTGTGGAGGTGGTGTGGTAACAACTGGAACGTCACTTGTTTTCCCGTGTGGTGGAGTAACCACTGGGACTTCAGTCTGATGGGGAGAACCCTCAGGTGTATCGGTAGGTGATGGTTGAGAATCGTCCATATGCTCTGGAGATAAACCTTGCATTCTACGTGAACGTCGTGGGGGAGCAATTGTGAATAAGTGACAAGCTCCGCGAAGAAATTCTTATGGTCAACTTGGATAAACATAAAACACACACTAGTAAACAAAATCTAGAAAGCAATCACCAGACAAACAAGACCTTCTAATATCGAAGCCACTAGTTGGTGATGAAATCCAACGTCACAACAACGAGACGAGGAGGGGCGGGGCTAGGATGGAAAAGTTACGTTGACGACCTGCTTAACGGACTTACACCCTGGTGCAAGCTCCCACACATAATAATGGGTATACCCTCCAAGGAGCCCGAGTGAGTTTGATCAATGTCGATTCCAGGTACCGTGAAGACTTTCCCCTCCACAGTCACCTTGGGTAAGAACCTAGAGCGATAGGCCACTAAGGTCACCACAAACAACAGTACAGTCTGGGGGAACAATCGTCAGTCCGATCCACACGCAAGGGCAGGGTATCTAGCCCGAAATCAACTCAAAAGGCTTCCACTCATAATTGTGGGTATACCTCGGAGTGACCCCCGTAATACGTGCAATCTCTACACCGATGTCAACAAAGCAGGGTGAGTAACTCTGCCAACACCAATGCGACCTAGTGCTTGACCCTTGTGTTAGAAGGGCTTCCCAGAACAATATGTTGCCATTGGAATTTAACACTCCCTAACTCAAGATGTTATTGTGTGTTTTGAGCTTTTGGAGAGTGTGTCTCTCTTCCTACTCCAAAGCACTAGCCTAGCTAAATGTTGGTGTAAAAGAGCCTTAGAAAAGAGTTACTAGATACATTTTAAGATTACACAATGTTTTTAAAAGCTGTTGTTTAGTCAAAGGTAACGGAAGTGAAACTGATGTTGAATGACTCTGACCCAAATAATGCAAGAATGAAAATGAAAAATAACACTTTCGTTCAATGAATCGTATGTATGGGAGAGAGAGAAAGTTTTCCAAATCAACCAAACTATAACGCACAATTTCCTTTCAAATGTCTATGCAAACAATCATTAATCAAATGAAAAATTTCTATATGTCTCTTTCAATACTTCAACAATCTCTAAAATTTGATTTTTTAATGTTTTCGAAAAGACAAAAAAATTTTCTTGAAAGAAAACTTTGTTGTTCACTTTCCAAGAAGAACTCTCACTAAGCTGATGAGAATACAAAAATCAAATCAATGAACAAGCAAATAACAACCCAATCAACTCTTTCAATGAAAGCAAAAACAAAGAGCAAACCTATTAGTCTTCTCCATGCAAAGCAAAAAAATGACTTTTCAAACTATGAGCAAATGAGAAAAACCAAGCACTTAACTCTCAACCAATCATTGGTTCTCAACCAATCAGACACACTCAGCTCTTGAAAGCAGAGAGAATGAATTTGCCAATAAAAGTCAAGAAAAGAAATTCAAGCTATAAAGGACAAGAAAAACCTTGAAACCCTAAAACTGTTCAAGCATGCAAACTAAAGCAAGAGCTATATCAATCAATGATCCAATAAACCTATCAGAGGTGAGTCAACTGATCTGAGCAGTCAAAACTCAATTTCAAAATTTTCAAAACTCTTTCTCGCAGGTAAGCAGTGGTACACAGTGCGAGAAGCTAAGATTCTCGCAGGCGACCTTGTAGCAAGGTGCGAGGTGTTCGCACTGAACCCTATGTGCAGGGTGCGAACCTGACCAGTTCTCGCAGGCTGCAGTTAAAAACAGTGCGAGAACTTCTGAACATGACAAAAAATTTGAAGAATGGAGTAAAATTCAAACAGGCTTCTAGACCCAAAAGGTTTCTCAGGATATCCTAAGGACTCAGAGACTGATAAAACAAGAGAAATATGAAACTAGAGCAAATGGCCACAGAAAAATACAAAAGGCCACCAAAAAATGGGATCGGTCCCCAGTGGAGTCGCCAATTTTGTTTCAGGATTAATCCATAACTGCGGACACAAATCGATCTCCCTAGATCCACCCAGATCTAGAACAAAGCAGGACAGAATAATACTCTTTCCCTAGATTTAGACTATTGAATGGACTAAGAGACAAGAATTATGAGCATACCTGGTGATCGCTTCCTTGAGTCTCTGTTGTCTAGCTTCACTCCAATGCTCTTGTACCATCAAGATCACAACAGTACAAACTAATCGAAGTGAAGACAACTCAATATATTCAATGGCTAATCTATACATATGATCAAGGAGTTATGTAATAAAGTGACATTGGCTTTATGGGAAAGGGACATATTACTGTATTAAATTGATAGAAAGTAAGACTTACAACTTAAGTCTTGATGTTGTAGATCTCCTTTCGATGACTCCTAGCTCTGACACACACACTTGCTCATGCATGAAGAAGATCAACCACTTTCGATAACCTTGCTGGTGTTCCTAGCTGTTGTAGCATCAGTCCTTCATACAATCTTGCACTAATTCTCCAATGAATCTCTTGCTAGTTTTCTTGCTAACCTTTTCCATGAGAGACCCATCAATTTATAAGAGAGAATGGATTAGTTACTTGGATAGGAAAGATCCCAAGATATCAGGAAAGCCAGTACTTCGATAATCATTCGAATGCCAACTCATCCTTCTAGAGGATTCCCTTCTAGAAAGTTCGAGAATTTATCTTTTTCCTCTATTTAGAAGATGTTCGCACCTTGATAGTTAGGTACAATGTGAACTTCTCGCACCCCAGCTTAATGCAGCCTGCGAAAATCATACATTCTCACAGGCAAATATATAGGTAGCCTACGAACCTCTCTTAAAAATATGATTTCTGGAAAGAGACAAAGGTAACTTTTCTCAGGAAAGAGTGCTAGTGAAGAGCTTGAGTTCTCCATCATCATTACATCAGCATGACAACCAAAATTATGGATAACAATCCCACAAAGCCTCCAAATGAGCACAAATGTAAAATCAAACATGTCCATTTGGCATAATTATGCAAGTCGAGTATTCAACAAATCAACATGAAATAGAATGAGATCATATGAGAGAAATTCATGCAATTTGGTATGAATTTCTCCATTACATGGATGGAAAATCTTATTACATATACCCTCGAGTTGTTAGATGCACGCATGCGTTGTTTTTTTTGTAAACAATTTATGAAACCCTTGCCAGAATAGAGAGGCAATTTTGTGGGGTCGCAGATGAAGGAGGCCACATGGGTTTTGTGTAGGATGAGCATGCTTATGTTCATGGAATGGCGGTTTCCTCAAAACATGAAGGAAATGGGAGATATGCTTGATCCTTTAAACCAAATTTTCCTAGAATTATAGTTGCGTCCATCTTTGAGATCCGTGAGAAATGGATCTATGTGATCCCATATGCATTCTATAAATACGGGTAATCAGACCTTCAGAGGGATATGTACACACTTCTTATTATCAAATTGTTGTAATTGAATTGTTGTTGAGATCAATACAAGTTTCGGTTACTATATCTTTGTGTGAATTACATGTGTTGAGTTTATAAAATCTTGAGTCTTATATAATCTTTCTAAGTATCATTCCCCAAGCCAGGAGGGCCCCTTGAGGAGGAGTATGTTGCTCATTTATTTCATTGTCAATATTGTTTGTTTATTCATTTGTTTGATTTACATTTCTATCATTTCTTTCATGAAAGCTTATTCATTTATATTTGACACAAGATAACTAGCACAATAGACATCATTTGAATAAATTAATTGTTATGTCCACAACATGAACTCTCATTACTTCAGATGATTGAAAGAATGTTATTAACAATCTAGTAAATTAGTGATCCTAAGTGTTGGAATTGTCTTTGTGTTGTTTTGTTAAGCCCTAATATTGGCTCATTACCCCTTAATTGGGGCATATTACATTAGTAATGTTATTTTATTTATGTCATCTTTATTCCATTAGTTGTAATTATACCTCCTAGTCTCCTATATATACCAAGGAGACATTTTCATTTGGAATCATCTTGTACTTGAAAATTTATGTGGGGTAAAAGGAGGTTGCCCACTCGAAGAGGTTTATTATATGAAATTGTCTATTTTTCAAGGTGTTGAGTACTTATTCTGAGGTTTTTCTATGCTATATTGATATTTGGTTCTTAACATATGGTATCAGAGCTCAAGGTCTTGGAGTTTCACTGCTACATCTACGACACCTTGGAATTTTTTCTATAACTTTTTTTCTACAACGTTTCAGAAGGAACTTCTTGGAGGATATTTAGTATATGGATCAAGGTACGTTGGGTTAAAATTTCAGCTCTTGAGGCCTTATACTTTCGGTGATACATCATGTGCAAGATAGGGTTCTGGAATCATCCTGAACTGAGTCATTGCAGAATTTTCGATATAAAAAAATTTCTGTAACGTTTCAGACCTTGAACTCTGGAGACTATTCACATAAATTAGTAAGGTATCTGAGGTATAAATTTTATCTTCTGGTTCATCTTACATTTGCATATACACCCTGTGGAAGATAGGGTATCTGACTAGTCCTATTGACTAGTCTCAAGAAGGTGTTCCAGGTAAAACAATCATAACTTCTTCCTAGAGTATCCAAATTGAGTGAGACTAGTTTCATTGGATAGTGGACAGTTTTTAGTATTTATGGTACACTTTTAAAAAATTTATATCAATTATTTTGTGCGGGGCACGCTATACAAGTGAGATCTCTTGGAAAGGCCAAAAATCAGCAAGTTGTGGGGAAGTTACCGTAAATTCCACATGGCACATCCAATTTTGATATGAACTATGGAATTGCAGAGAAGAAATATCAGATAACTACATAAAAGAAAGTTTCATGCCTAGAAGGGCAGAAACTTGGGAGATACAACAGAATAAAGATTGTCTAGAAAAACCACCTTAAAATCAAGGTTCAAAAGTGATACTTGGCCAACATGCCACCCAAAAAGGGAACTTCTACACCAAATAAGCCTCCCGACAATCCTACTTGGACTGTTGATGAAGGTGAAGAAATGCGTAGGGACATAAATGATTTTAAAAAGAAGATAGTAACAAAATATGAATTACAAGAGATGGAAGCTAAGTTGGAGGCAAAGATGGATGGTTTAAAAGAGGAGATCATGGAAGTATTGAAAAATTTCGTAACAGAGAAGACACTTGAAAGTGAAAATGCATCCCATTAAATTCATGATGAGGACACAAGGAAGGTGAATCAAGAATGGATAAACTCCAACTTTGGGTTGAAGACCAACCGCGTTCCTAAGATCGATATGAGGAAGTTTGATGGCAAGGACCCAATCACATGGATACTTCAGATGGAGCAATTCTTTGATCTACATAATGTGCCACATACACAAAAGGTACGAATTGCTTCTTTATATTTAGAACCCAATCAATTTGTATGGTATCGATGGCTTTGTTCTCACAAATCACTCGTCACTATATATGGATTTATATTTGGACAGTTTTCACAGAAGAAATGATCGCACACTATGAGGATACAAGGAGCAATACCTTCTTTAGCCAATTGATAAATCTCAAGCAAAAGGGTTTAGTTATCTAGCACATTGAGAACTTCCAAAGATTGAATATAAAGGTAACAAATATTCCAGATGAGCACTTGATTGATGTATTCATAGGAACTTTAAAGGATAACATTCAATATGAGTTTCACCTTTGGGAACCCAAATCATTGGAGAATGCATTTAAGGTGGCAAGAAATGTTGAAAGTAAAAATATGGCTATGGCTACTA
>ML814647.1:24443-49553 GCA_009831015.1 Picea engelmannii
TTTATTTATGTCGGCTTTAGGCCATTAGTTGTAATTTAGATTAGTAATGTTATTTTAATTATGTCGGCTTTAGGCCATTATTTGTAATTATACCTCCTAGTCTCCTATATATACCAAAGAGACATTTTCATTTTGAATCATCTGGGACTTGAACATTTAAGTGGGGTAAAAGGAGGTTTCCCCCTCGAAGAGGCTTATTATCTGAAATTATCTCTGTTTCAAGGCGTTGAGTACTTTTCCTGAGGTTTTTCCATGCTATATTGATGTTTGGTTCTTAACAACATGACACAAGATGACATCACTCGATTTAAGTTGTGTGAATGACCGGAGGATTCTTGTTTCCTACAAGACAACTTTTATGGTGAAACGACTATGACCAACCACCCCTTCCAGCTCGACCAAAGGTGCAAGGCACATATTAGTCAATTAACTGTTAGCTATTAATAGTTTTAGTTGATAAAACTACTAATCCCTCGACCATTAAGCTTGCGCAAGATAATCAACTATTACATCAATAACCCTTATGTCTAACAATCCTATTAATCCAACATTTACAACTCTATCCAACAAATGATAATCCTATTACGTTGAATAAAAATCAATAAATCTTAAAACTTTTGCATCATTTAACATTAATAATTATTATTTTCTATAACAATCTACTTCTATTTTCTTCCAGTATCAAATCACTTAAACGGGTAAATTAGTGAAGGTATTTAAGTGTAAGTAAAAAGTTGGATTAAAAGTTCCACTAGAAGAAAGTTTAAGTGAAGTTAGTTCTTATTGAGAAAACAATATTATTTCACTAGCTAACAGTTTTAAGCTATTGTTGCCTAACATAAAAGGTAATGTTGTCTACCAAAGAGTGGTATTGATGTCTATTAACCACATGAGATTGTTTATACATATATAAAAATGTAGTCAACCAACCATAGATATACTACTGTCTATCTACTAAAGATTCGTAGTCAAATAGATCATTTCTTTCTAATTAAAGAAATTCACAGAGTTTACAATTTATCATTATTGTCTATATAGAAGGAACTCGCTACTAATTATAAAGTTGTTGTCACACCTATTATAAGATGGTTGTCAAATCCTTATAGTCAACATATTAAATAATGCTGTCAAAAATCAAGGGGAATTTTGTTGCCATTAAGACGCCGCCATTTACATGATAAATACACCACCAATTGCACCGTAAAAACGCTACCCCTTTTCACAGTAAATACACCCCCATTACAGTCATATTCATTGCCATTTCATAGTCATACAAGCAATAAATTCACCTAACGAATTACACAGTCAAAATGAAGCAATCAAATCATTGTCATTCACAAAATTCAGGGATATCGTTGTTGAATACAAACTCTATCAAATTCGTGATGTGAACATGATTATAAGCGAAATTGAACTGCTTAAAATAATTTCGATTGAACTATCTAGATTAAGAATTAAATATGTCTAAATAAAGGAAAATCACAGAGTTGAAAAATGTCATATATGTTGAGTTAAAAAAGAAGGCGTTGAGTTAAACATGATATTGGTTGAGTTGAAAACTGATATTGGCTGTGTAGCACCACCAAAATTAGTTGTTCTAAAATATATTCGTTGTCTATAATAACATTTGCAATCACACCAGATATATCTGTCATCGATCTATTTCACTAAAAATTAATTGCTATCCAATGAATCAATCACTAACCATCAACTGAAACCGATATGATAATTTCGCTGAGTTAAATCACGTTTTTTTTTTTTTAAAGGGGAGATAAACTAAAACAGATTTATATAGGTGGGAAATCGTTGTATAAAATTTGGCTACCTACTAAAAAAATGATACTGCAACTAATGAAAAATGTGGCCAAGCCATCCATGGGATGTCTACGAAATGGGTAACCAGTTATCAGTCCTGGGCGAAATCGATGTCAAGATTGTGTTTGTTTAGGGAAAGTCTAAATCGTTGTCAGGCAGTTGAATGGGATGTAATGTGCGCTGGGTTTTGGCCCAATAAAAATGCATGGTAAATAATAAATGGTGTAAACTAAATCATGTGGTAAATGACAATGGTATGAACCAATTCACATGGTAAATTGTGGTTCAAAAACATTGGTTGAATAAAATTTGTGGTTCAATAAACAAAATAAAAATTGGTCACAATACAAAGGTTTTATCGACAAATTCATGGGGGTGCATGAAATGGTTGTTTCAACAGTAAAACAAAATCATTCTATATCAATGTCGTCACATTAAAACACAATCAACATATACATTAAAACGTTGTCATTCACATATTAATAACGCTGAGATTTTACCAATAAAAGAGTTGGGAACTGTCATTAAAATCACAAAGAATAAAATGCCATCCAAAAACACAGAGGTGATATTAAAAACACAGAGTATTAAGTTTTTCGCAAAGAGAAATGATAACAATACACAGAGATACTAAATCACAAGAAGGCGCAAGGACAATCATTCAACCATGAATCAATCAACGTAGAGATAAGTAAGGGGTAGACAGTTGGGCAAAAATTTATCCTTCGCTCATCATCCATGCACATAAAAGTAGGGCATTAGAATCTATAGGTCTTTAAACACCGAAGTGATGACCATCGATTCGGCTCCTGGCTGACTGCTCAGGCATGGATTAATGACCTAGGGATAAGGGCAGAAGATAAAGCACAATCTCTTCATAATAATCAATAAAATCAACACAGATAAGTTATTGAAATCAGAATTTGGGTTCGCCAAGGGAAATCCATTCAGAAAACAACAAGTAAGGGGATTACAATATCGTAGGAAAGCAGGTGCAAGACAGTGCACAGAGCACAGAGAAACAACATGTGTA
The DNA here is from genome assembly GCA_009831015.1 of Picea engelmannii. Taxonomy (NCBI): domain Eukaryota; kingdom Viridiplantae; phylum Streptophyta; class Pinopsida; order Pinales; family Pinaceae; genus Picea; species Picea engelmannii. Next base: position 27,292 of record ML814647.1, read on the forward strand.
AATTCAATTTCATTGCAAGTAACAATTAAACCGACATACCTTAGCCAAACATGACTGCTCAATAGTTTTTGTCCCGCGCGCGCTCCGTCCATATTCCTCTTGTTGATCGATGTGACCTCACAGGTACCTCCCAACCAACGCTAGGGGTACTCTTCTTCCCCCTAAGCCCCCCGAGCCGCAAAGGAGCCACACACTCAATACCAAAGAACTGCTAGCACCCAACTCGCCTCGCAAGGTCAAGATACCACTCATTACCCGAGCTGGGTATCCCAATTCCCACAAGATAAGTTCAGTCAAGACAAAAATTCAGCAATGTAACGTTACATATAAAAATCAGATCCATACTTCTCCTCCTCCACCCTTTTTATGGAGTTTTTAAGTGATTTCTTTCCCAAATTCCCATTTAATTTCTTTTTCATTAAATTAATTAGAAAAACCTCCCTCGTACACGTCACCCATCCCCCTAGTTGCACCATAAATTCCTATTTCCCTCACCCACCTAAAATCATTCCTAAAAATGCTCCCTGGTGTCCCAATATTCCCTTACAAATCTTAAATGACTTACGCCTCACTAAATTCCTAGTTGAGTTAAAAAACAACAAGTTCCCAAGGCAAGATTCCTTACTAAGTTAGACATTCAGTTTTTTCTTTGTGTTTCCCCTTTTTCGTTTAGTTTCCTATTTCTTTTAAGTTTCCCTCTTTTCCCTTTTTAACTAAAACTCAATTTAGCAAGTGTAGAAAAACAACCTTTTACCCCTTTTTCTTTTTAAATAAAAAATTAATTAGCATATGTAGATAAAACAATCATTTCCCTTTTAAAATTTTAATCCCCCAATATAATTTGATTTTAATAAATTAATTGAATTTCTTACCCCCTTCTTGTTACATGTTTAATTATTACTATTATTTTTGACCCCATGTGTTACTTAGACCTAGATTTTAATTTCACTAGGTTGAGCGACATTTTTATTAGGAAAATTGTTTTTAAATCTTACTTGTCACATCATTCGTTTTAAGTCCAACTAGGTTTATTCACTTACCAGTTAAAAACGCGATGTGCCCTTCAGGACGCATTAGGTCCTCCAAGGGTGCCACTCGCCTCTTTTTGTTTTCCTTGTGCGACATGCTCTTTAGGATACACTACGTGCTCCAAGGGTGACACTTGCCTCTTTTTGTTTCCTTGCGTGATGTGCCCTTCAGGCCACACTATGTGCTCCAAGGGTGCCACTCACCTCTTTCAGTTTCCTTACGCGACATGCCCTTCAGGACGCACTACGTTCTCCAAGGGTGCCACTCGCCTCTTGACTGACTTGGTAGACATAAAAAAAACCTGGAGTCAATACTTCGCTAGGTGATCTTGTGGGAGACTAAGGGCCTCTAAGGAATAAGGCCCCTACCTTACTGCGTGCCCTTTAGAATCATCATGAGTGACTGTCGCAGTCTGGCCTCATGACATTGTGGGTCTTCTTGAACTAGGTAATCGTTAACCTACAGCTCAAGCCATGACGAGAGTGCTAGTAGGATGTGGCAGGGTTTTTGTCCACACCTCTCCCTCAAAGTCTCTGGTTTTCATGTGTGACCCCTCTACTCCACATGTGAGTCTGGTTGACAAGCTATCACCATCCTGCGTCATCAACAAATCATGTTAGCAAAATAATCAATCATCATAACATCTAATCATATGTACATATTTCACATCAACAATAATCAACCCAACAATCCACTCCTTGACTCGATTCGGAGTCCAAGGGGTTTCATCGATGCCTCTACATCCTCGAGGTCCAAATTCCTACACACTCAGGAGAACCTAGTCAATAGCACTTGTCTACGCCAATACAACAAAATAACATATCACCATATCCATAATGCCTCATAATCATAATCAAATGACCAATAGTATAATAATCTTGATCACTTGCAAGAAAGTGTCCTCAAAGATTAAGTTCGCTCAGTGCACGCAAGAGCGGGAAATCACACTTATACTTGATCCAAAAATGCCCTTAAAAGAACTACAAATTTCACCATCACCATTCCTCATTGACCATAGGTTGTTCTATGATTTCTTCCCTAGAAAAAAATGATGGAAAAACTTAGTATCATCATCCCCCTCTTTTATCCAAAATCCTTGACTTTTCATCCTCCATTTTTCTTCTTCCTTTTTCAGAATCTAATTTTATCCTTCTCTAAGACGCACATTTTGAGGCTTTCTTCTTCAAATAAGACTAAACCTTTTCTAATACCCATGATGGATTCCAAATTTCCCTCAATATCTTATAACATGATATAAATAAGTTTAAAAAAGAGTGAGTTATACCCATTCCTTTGTCTTACTTTTGAGATGTAATGAATTATGATGGAACCACTTCATTTTCATACCTACCCTCTGCAGGATCAAATTACTTCCACTTGGATTTGACTAGTTCTTGGATGGATTCATATTCCAACCATATAGAGATGAACTTGAATAGGGATGTTGGATTTTTATTTGTTAGATCCTTTTATAAGAAGATATGATGGTGGTCAAATAACAAGTCTTTCCCCACCTAGATCTCTATATGTTAAAACTAGAGAACAAATTCTAAGAGCACAGAAAATGATCAAGATACTTGGTAATATCGTCAAATCCTACTCATTTGTCCCTTCAAGTAGCTAGGGCTTAGAACAAGTGACTTCACATCCAAAATATTTCTTTCCTCAAATAAATTCTTAAAATAAGTGTCCAAAATATATATGCATACTAAATCCCCTCAACATTCTCCCTCCTTCATAGTCAAATTAAAATCACTCCGCACATCAATGCCTTGTCCTTAAAAATGTCTAATGACATTGAATTCTTTTAGAATCCCTTCCCTTGTCATAAGGCGCATATATATTTACAATCAGAATATCCTTACCACATTATTTGGTGTATATCCTAGTGGAAAGACATAACAACTACATCTCCATGACCTTCCTACATAAAAAAAAAAAAAACAGATTACATATAATGAGAAATCCCCCAAAATTCCCTATAGAGCTCAAAACAACAAAGATCTAACTACGAAATATTTTTTACAGCATAGATTTTACAAATTTATTTCTTAGAATTGTTTCCTGAAACTATAACACCTCATTTTTTAGCACATAACTAGCTTCCTTAAACAATGCTTCTCATGAAATATCCCACGCCTCTTATATTCAATGGGAGCACAATCATTTTTATATCTTCTTCAAAGCTTCCCTCTCTTTAAGGGATCCCTTGATTGTCATTTTTTTCCTTGATTGAACTTCAACAACAAACTTATCCTATTCTATCTAGATAGATGATAGAACCTCTTTTCTCATCCATGCAAAGTTCAAGCTTTTTCCTCTTCCTAGATGACCTCAAGTAACATCCTCTTGATCTCATAGGAACCTCTTCCTTATTTGAGTAAATGGATATCCTTTGAATGATTTTACTTTGTGATATAGTGTCCTTCTCATCAATGCCCACACCATACATGTTCTTACCTTCTCATAACAATGGTTTCTTTAAACAAAACCATCATTGGAACAATTTCACATTCTCAATGTGCTTACACAAGATAATATTTCCTATTATGAGTTCATTTCGAGAATGATGAAGATTAACTACCTCCACCTCTTATTGTTGTGTTTTATTCCTCATAGTGAAGTCCTACTCCAAGGCCCTCCTTTAATCACTAACACTGCCTCTTAAGGATATTTTCTAATTTTTTTTCGACACTGAAATCCTTAACTGCTTGTTGAGCATGACCACCACTTTGAAGATGTGTAAGATTTTTCCAGATTCTATCAACAATTCCAAACAAATTATCTTCATGAATTTTGGAATATTCTCCATATGTACGAGAGGAAATATTTTTGTGACTACACCTCTATCCTAATCCAACCTACCTAGATAAATTATTTTTAATATTTCCTTACGAAAGTCAACATGACTTAATATAATATTTGTTTCATCTAATTTGGATCCTTCCTCCTTTTGGAGACAAGAACTTGAAGTGCCCATACACTCTACACCTACTATAATGAAAGTGAAAATTCATATAGTCTAGGGTTTCTCTATAGTCATGATTTCTATATTTGATATACATCCCATCCAAAAAATACTATCCCAAAGGTCCACTTCCACATAAATTTTAACTACTGAAATGTGTTCCTTTTTCACAATTTTTTCATCTATATCCAAAAAGAAAAAGGTTATAAATCTTGAACTTATGCCTCGAAGGATTCCTTTTATCTCCAACTCAATGGGAAGGTATGATAATGTACCCATAGAGAAACACACCTTTTTTTTTTTTTGGGTCTTAATGAGTCCAACAAAGGCACCCACTCACTCAAGGAAAGCATGAAAATATTTCAATGTCACCTATACTTGTAAGCTTTTTTCTGAATTGAAAACAAAATTTTTGAAACATTTTTGAACCATATGGAAAGGAGTATACCTCAATTTTTTCATGCATGTGTTGTTCATCCACTTTCATAGTGTGTCTTCTACGATCCAAAATTCATTAAAACAAACAAAAAACACCTTTTCCTAGTATTAAATGACTTTCTCACTAATTAAAGAATTATTGATTACCAAATTCATACTTTCCTCCCTTCATTTTACACATTATTTTTTCTTCTTACCTCAATCAAAAATTTGTCTCTCATTAGGTTTTAGGGATAACCTTGGCCTCACACATTAATCTATTGGCCCCACTAAAGGCACCAAGACTAAAGGCACCAAGGAGGAAGATTTGACTTTTCCCAACCCCTTTCCTTCCCACATATTTCATTATCATTCAATAGTTCAGAAATAAAAATCGTTATAAACAATGGAGGCTTATTTGTAAACCCAATAAATTGGTTCCCAAAATAATAAGTATTAACTTTGTTCCACAAATCCACTCAATATCAACCCACTCTTAATCATGACTGACTCTGTGTAGATGAGGGAAGCTTGGAATAATCTATGAAGGAGTTCCCACAAATGACTTCACCATGACCCAAAGTTGAGGTGCGAGATTAAAGATTAAACTTTCTTCACATGGCGATTAAATATTTGGATAGTACTATACAAGCCCCCCTCCACCTAATGATGGGACCTTCCAAGCATCCACCTCTTGACGATATATTCATCACTGCATAGGACATGATAGCTATTGGAGATTGCACCGCCACATCCTCACCAATATTAATGATGAAATAATATGGTGTTATAACATTAATGGTAAGAATAATATCCTTGCCAAAACCTACTACATCATGTCTCTTCATGATTTTTGTGCTTGATCCTTCTCCACCCTTCTCATCGGAATCATATTCCTCCACTAATCTTAGCCACTCTTGTGGAATAGATGAACCTAGCATATCCACCCTTCTCATCAGAATCATATTCCTCCACTAAGCTTAGCCACTCTCACATAATAGATGAACCTAGAAAATTCACATGAGAAAATAACAACCATAGGAAAGCCAACCAACACTATGGATGCAAGATTAATATAATTAATTAAAAACACAACAAAATATAACTTTTGACCTACTGGATTCAATCCAATGACCTGTTGTAGAAGACAACAACCTCCCAAATTCTGTATTATAAATAAAGATTTGGGACCCTTCTTTTCTCATTTTTGAAAAATGATTTTTTATTTAACTTAAATAATGTTTTTTTTTTATTTTACTTAAATAATGTTTTCAGTTTTGACAATTTTGGGCATACTCCTAACCTCTTTGATTTTCATTCAATTATTAATGGGATTTTTTGTTTTGGATGATAGAGGTTTTGATTAAAATGTTGGTTTTCAAATGTTTTTATCTCACATATTCTTTATGATTTCTTCTCATTTATATATTTTTCAAAGAGATACAATATTTGACAAGGTACATTTTTTTATTATCTATTGTCGATTTTAAAACCAATGCTCTAAACCATGATTGATCATAATCTATTGAAATCCTATTTAGCCAATCATAAATTTGATATTCACGATCTACAAATAGTTGTTTAAGATCTTGTTGTGGTACGTTAGGCTTGATCCGATCATCATAAATTGAAATGAAGTTAATGGAACATTAATTCAGGGTCCTTTCAACCTGGATACAGACATTACTCCTTTCTCGAAGTGCATTGATTCACGTTCGTGTATAGCGTTGCGCTGCATCTTCGTATTCATGAGTTATTACCTATGTCATGTCTCCCTCGAAATAAGGTTTTGCTTCAAGAATTGAAACTTTGTTTTCATTCATTTGCAAGTGAGGGTCTATTAGTTTTCGTTTATGAGGGTTTTCTGAACTGTAGTGTGGTAAACTGTTGTCAAGATGAGAATGATTTCCAGAGTAGAACCCGATGTCGCACTTATTGAAGCTCAAGAAGATTATTTTCTAACATTTGATAAGGTTGGATGGTTAAAATTTATGTGCATCTTTAATGGTCATAACGCACAAGTAACCAAAGATTTCCATGAACTTTTAATGGTGAACAATTGGGGATATAGAGTTACAACTAGATGAAGAAATAATAGCCAGAGCTAATAAAATGCCATTAAAAGGAGAATGTTGGTCTAAAACCAAAAGGGTGAAGGAGATTCCTTGGTCTAAAATTATTGTTTCTCCTGAATGCAAATACGATTATAAAGGTATGTCCATATCCTCAATTAAAGAAAAATGCCATTTTTTGTTAATAGTTATTAAGGGGTTTATCACCTGTGAGGGCAGATATAACCTTTTCTTTATTTATCACTTTCAACTTTTAATGGTATTTATGGATTATAAGTTGAACATGTTTGCGTTCTTTCTTAAAATCTTGTCTAAAATGGCACATTTCTATTAGAGAAAGAGTCACAGTTCAGAAAGAAATATATTTAATCACGGTTTAGTGAAAATTCTGATCGAATTTTAGTTAGAACAAAATGGTAATTCTTGGGAAAAATTCGTGAAAAGAAATCACTTTTAGGTTAATTATCTTTTTTTTGTAAGTAAGAGATTTTATATATAAAGGGCCTTCAAAAAACCAGACCAGAGGTACAAAAACTTGAAAACAACCGTGTTGTAATTACTGAACTGCCCCAATAGAGGGGAAACCATTTCATCCAATCAGGTAAGTCTAGCATTTAACATTCTAACAGTCTTAGAAAACAGAACTAAGATGACTAAGCTACAGCTAAGAAAAGAAACTAGTAAAGAGAACAGAACCCCTGTGGGGTCAGACACTTGGCGAGTAACTTGGCCAAGTGGCTTGATAGGCCGCGTACCAAGGTTCCTCTTCAATGGGTGTCCCTTTGCCTTCCAAATCTATGTCAGCGTCCACATTTCTCTCGTCCATGTTGGCAGCTGGCAGGGTGTCTACAGGCGGACTGTACGCATGCAGGCTTGTAGCTGTTGCAACCTCTGTGTCCTCATGCGTGACCTGCTCCACAACGACCCCTGCTGAATGTTGCATCTGATCATTCCTGTCATCGCCCTCTGCATGGGGTGCCTCTGCTGAAGCCGCGCCTTCTGGAGTGGAGGGGAAAGCATCCTGGAAGGTGGATAGGATCTGAAGGAGGGTCAAGGTCTTCCCATCCATAAGTTGCAGTCAGAATTGGAGGTCCTCCATTCCCTGACGGAGCTCGAAGACCAGTCCATAGAGAATGGCTAGACTATCTTTCAACTGCGAATCAGGGATGAAGTCAGTAGATGAGTACGCACTGTGTCGGGCACTTCGAAGAAGAGGTGGCACCCCCAAGGGTGGCTGGGAGGAGCAAACTGCCGGTGCAAAAAAAGGTTCGCTGGTTCTGGAATTCGGTGGGATGGCAGGAAATTGCGAAAGAGAGCCTGTCGAGCTATCAGTGATGACTAGGCATTCGAACCGGGAGGCAGGCGGGGTGGAGGAGGCGAGAGGTTCCATCTCGGGCTGTAGAGGCGGTGAGGAGAATGTGGAGGGTGAACCAGGGGGAGAAGCAGAGGTACGAGGCCGAGGAGGATGCCATGGAGAACCTCTTCGTGGCCTTCCTCTTTGACACGTCATAATGTGCTCTGGTTGAAGGCAGAAATGAGCTGAGTGCCCCAGGAAAATGTAAAGAGCTTGGAGAGGGCCGAGGGCTGCGAACACCATGAAAGTCTAGGATAATCCAGGCCTGGGAAGCGGAGGGATGAGAGGGTCGGGTCGCGAGTGAGGATGAAAAACACTTGCAGATGGAGGAGCCATAGTAAAGTTGGTAAAGAGGGTCGAGCACCAGAGTTAATGGTGCTACAATGACATGAAATCTAATTAATGCAAGTTCGAGGCGGTGGTAATTGGCACGAGCCCAACACATGGCTCCCTGCCTTGCTGGCCTGACCTCTCTCCCGCTTCTCGCCATATGTCTTGCACTAACACCCCATCCGGGGGACTTTTAGGTTAATTATGAAGCGGGTTCACAGTTTTATCTTTCTCAGGAGGAAACCCCAGATCCTACAGAATATTTCATTATGTCTTACCCTCATGCTTCTTCTCCTCGACAAAACACAATGAGGGTTACTCGTAGTCAAACTGTCAAGTTTAACCTTAGCCTGGAATCATGTGTTTTCAGTGAATCACCTCAATCTTCTTTCGAAGATTCCAATAAAACCATAGTTTCCTCGCTTTCATTTGAATGCGATCCACCTATTACCACAAAAAATGATGATTCCATTAATCTTGTTGATTTTATGAACAAGAGGCAAGGAAGAAAAATTTCAAGAATGTTCAGAAATAAGTCTAGGAAAACCTCGAAAGCTAGTTCTCCTATACATGTTGAGGATGAAGAGTGGGCTACGAATCAAGAAGTCTCTTCCCCATAGCATGTTTCTTCATAGGAACCAATTGAAAATCTTGCTAAATAAAAGAAAAAGGAAAGAACTGAAACCGGTGCCAATCTAGAGGTCTCCTTCTGGAAGGATAAATATTATTTAGTGGTTCTAGTGTTACAAGACAATATAATTGATTTGGAATTAGAAAATCAACTCCTTAGATCAGATAATAGAGCTTTGATCGATAGCCAAAGAAGAGAAGTTTCAGGATTCAAAGAAGATAAAAAGAAATATGCAGTTAACATTAACTCTCCAGGAGTTAATATTGTCGTTAATTCTGATTTCAAGACCGTTCCCAGTAATACTTTGTGTTAAAATATTTTGGTTATTGGTATGAGTTTAGTATTTTTTTAGTTTAGTTTGCATTTTCATTAATTTTAGTTAATAAACGAGTAGCTACAAAATTTCAAATTCTATAGCAACTCTAATTTTCGTTTTTATATTTTATTAATTTATGATTTTATTTTCTTTTCTTTTTTACAAGTGTAAAAAGAATGTCCTAGAAAATGTGGGAAATGAGAAAATTATTTTCCAGACAAAATTCTAAAATTGAACAGTTAGTAGTTTTTATTTTTATATACTTAGTTAATTTAGTTTGGGGAATTAAACAATTTTGTTATTTTCCCATTCTAAATGGATAGCTATTTATGGTTATGGAAGTTGATTTTCGTTTTTGAATTCCTTCAATATAAAACAATGAAGGAAAGACAATGAAATAAGTGGAGTGTTCAGTTTTTTGGAAAGAAAACAGAGCTTATACACTATTGTACAAGTTTTGGTTTTGATACATTATTCAGAATCTCTTTATGACTTTGAATATTAATACAAGCAATGAATATTTGGTATTATTATTGATATTCGAGTTGTTTGTTTTTTAAATCAAAGTTTTATCTAGATTATGTGTTGATGATATTACAGGCTAATTTAGTTAATTATTGTTAATAAATTAAATCAATTTCATTTTTTATTTGACACATTATTTCAATGATTAATATGTACATGAACCACTGTTGGGATTATAAGTTTGTGTTAATTATTTAATTAGGTTTAATAATTCATTTTCAGTTGATTTAATTAAATATTTGTTTTGAAGATCTATATCTTTAGAACATTGTTTATTTTACTTAGATTCATATGCTATTTATAATTGGGTCCAATGTTTATATTTTTCTTTTTAGTTTTATTCTGCTTTAGTTAACCTCTTTTACTTCCATTATACATACTTTTCAAAAGAAAACAAATCCTCTTTCATGGAGGTAACTTTTATGTCAATTAGAATTAATTTCTTTGTTGTATATAGTTTAAGATCTGTATATATTGATATGTTAGCTTGTTATTCAATAAAAGCTAAAACCTCTTCAATTGATTAAAATGTGTATATATTTTGAATTTAATAGATTAGATAGTTTTAGGTATCTGGACCTAAATCGGTCGGAATTGCCACTTACAATAGATAAGGATCTAATTGGGATCTTGATTAGATGATTTCCTTCATGTTGAATATGGTCATATTTGACTATCAACATGAACTAATGATAGGAATTAAGAAATTTCTCCCATTACTACTCTACCAATTGAGATAAGGTTAGGTGATAATATATGGGTTGAATCAAGGAGTTCTTCTTTAAGTTAACTAGTAATGGATGTATCATATATGAACAATGCTACTAAAGGAAAATTCAGACATGTTTACCATCACTGAAATATTCATTTGATTGAATGTTTGACAACCTTACACAACACTAAAATATAAAGTATTCTTCAAAGATAATGTCTTGACATCAACTTGTAGAGAAGCATGTTGATTGTTAAATGAGTTTGGTATTGAATATAAGAAAATTCATGTATGTAAGAAAGATTGAATTTTATATAGAGATGAAAATCAAAATAATGAAAAATGATGCACATGTAAAGACAAGAGATATCATGTTAATGTACAAGGTTCTAGAGTTCCTAATAAAACATTGGAATAAATGTCAATTATACTTAGAATTGAAGGATTGTACGTTCCTAGAGTTCCCAATAAGGTGTTACAATAAATATTAATTATACCTATAATTCAAGAATAGTTTCTTCACTTACACAAATGATGGACTAACATGCGAGAAACATGAACAAATGTGGTCTCATGTGAATTCTAGTGGACTTCAAAGCAATGAAACATAGAGAAAAAATGGCTAGAAAAATTCAAAGATGAACCACATAATATTAGGTTCGATCTTGTAATGGATAGAGTTTTCCCTTTCTCATTCCTATCATCGAATTTTAGTGATTGGCTAGTTGAATTGATAATAAAAAATATTGCACCATAGTTAAGTGTTCAAATAGAGCATCTCGTATTAGTTCCCATCGTTCTAGGAAAGCATTACGTAAAAAACGGGTGATTATCTTATGCATTTTATTGATGAGATGCAATTGTTATGGAATGGCATAAGAATGTATTATATATCTCGACCTCTGTCAAATATGTTCTTTATGATTATGGTATACTTTGTTGTAATAATCATGATTTTCCTAGACTTGGTATCTATTTAGGTAAGAAAAACTATCTATATATTTAGATTTCAAAAATTACTTATAATGTGACCACTATAGAACTAATATACTTTTCTATTTGTAATGATAAACACATATTTCTTATGAATTGCATGGATTCAAACAAAGGGGATATTTGGATGTTGAAGATGCATGAACCAATTTGATGGATACTTTTATAATGATCTACATATAATTTTTTTTTTCTACCACCAAATTATAAGTTGATATATCACCTCAATAATCAATTTGATGAAAAATTTGAAAATAAAGGCCCTCTAGCTAATTGGTTCAATAAGTATGAAGTAGTTGAAATCTTGGGAATATTTTTTCCAATGATCATTCAATTAAAGAACTAGATCAAATCATAGTTGACATGCCAAAAGTTATGAAGAAGAAATGCATATTTATGAGCTCCTTATTTGAAGGATGTATTAATAATTCATCTATTAGATGATATGCACATTTTTTAAATTGTCCAAGATTCTATATTATGATATATATCATGCAAAGAGAATGACAACTTATATTCATGGAGAGATATTACTCTTTCACATACTAAATTTTATAAAAGACACTTGTGTCTAAATAATAAAAATGAAACTTATAATGTAGAACTCCAGTGGATTATGAAAAGAACGAGATGGATCAATAAAAAAATGGCGTTCATTAAATACAAAATCCTACTAGTTGCAGGTCATCATTGAATAAATATTTTACGGTTGATGGACATCATTGGATTGAAAACATAATTTCCATAATTTTATTAGGGTATTATTCATGTTAACTCTTATTGTTTAATGTCTAAAATATTTTGATTTATTTTGTTAAACTTTTTTTTCCCAGGAAAAAGAAGTTCCATTGTTATTCATTAAGAATCAAATGAAACTTTACAAAACATTTAAAGACACCACAGTCATAAGAGATGACGTGGATTGTCTCATACAACTAACCCTTCATATTTATTTCAAAATATTATGAAACTAATATTGATTCAAATCATATAAAGAGGCTTACATAATACTAGAATCATATGACTTTCTGAATTCCATAAATATATACTCTTCAACAACATCCTAAGCAAAATTAACAAACTTAAAGTCATCATTCTGTAGTGACTAGAAAATAATTACTAGAAGACAAAAAGAAAACCAGAGTTGGTCGATTCGTTATCACAGAACTCTTCAAAATGTAACCACCCAACATCTTTACCATAACTTTCTATGATAGAGAATCTACCAAGGTATTGAATTGATGATGGAAAGAACTTTGGATCCAGGAGAATTGATATTTTATCTCCAAAATTTTATGCTTCTAGGAAAGGAGAGAGGGGACCTGAAGTTGATATCTTCCCTCAAACCAATCAAGAATATTATTTGAATCCCCATCCACCATAATCTCATAGATGTGAAGATAAGAGGCAAAGGATAAAAGTCCCAAAATGACAAGAAGTTTATCTTTAATGTTACTGTCAGGACCAATAGCTAGAAATATTTTGTAGTAATGAGACCCATTCAACCGTAATTCTATACCAACACCACATTCACCTCTTGCAGCAACACCATTGAAAAATCCAACTGCCCTCTTATCAAAATATATAGGATTAAGAAGAAAATCATATGGAGAATATGTATAGTCACTTGGAATCTCTTTAATATCAGACACAATTCTAAGACATAGAGAATGTGCATTCCTAGAGCAATCTTCGAAAAGGATGTTGATCCTGTAATGCCAAATTCTCCATAGAACTACAAAAGGAACAACTCTATGATGTGGAAAGGTGAGAAACCATTGTAAAAGATTCTCGCTCATATTCATTTTAGACCATGAAATAGAAATTTTGAAAATCCCATAAACCTCCTGCCATATATATTGAGATAATTCACCAGATATCAATAAGTGCTCGGTAGATTCCTCATTATTGAGACACAAAGGACAAACTGAGGGTCCTATGCCACCTCTTTTTTCGATAATTGACACCAATAAGAATTCGATCACTCAAACAAAGACAAACAAATAGTATTTGTTTTAATGGATCTTTCACTTTCAAAATTGCTCGATACCATCAGAATGAATCCATGGAACAATGTTGTGAAACTAATGCTTTATAGGTCATCTTTGTCGATACAGTGTCAGATGCATGATTCCAAGACCAAACAAGAGAGTCACATACCTCCTTAAGGACGACACCATTCCTTCTCAGATTCATTATATAATTCCTCCATTCCAGTGCAAGTGATCCCTCCATATTCAAATATGAAGCATCCAACCAATCATGAGAACCTGAAAGATTGTATTGTGAAGAATCTGATATGTGAGCAATAGTGTAAATCTACATAGAAGACAAATGTGCTAGCAGATCTGGAGATAATTTATATGAGGAGTCGTATCCAATAAAAGGGTCTTGCCCAATGAATACACATTTTCCATTTCCTATAGACCAAGCCAACTAATTCTTAAGAAGAGGCAAAGAGTCCAAAAATTTTCTCCAAAAATTTGAAGCCAAGAGAGTAGGGGATTGTTGCAGACATAACCAAAAAACCAAATCCATGCCTTTTAAATATTTCTTCAATATAACTTTACTCCACCGGCTAGTTCCAAAGAGAGTGCGCCACAGAGACTTTGTAGCCAATGCTCTTGAAAACGTGTTGATATTAACAATCCCCAACCAACGTAGGAATGTGGTTTTCTTATCAAGTCCCAACTAGCAAGATGATAGCCTGAGGGCTTATTTAATCCTTTCCATAGAAATTTTGTGCATATATGACTATAGGAAGAAAGAATTTTTCCTGGAACTTTTTCCAAAGAAATCCAATAGACTGGAAGATTTTTAAGAGCATAATTTAGCAATACCAGTCTACATCCCATAGAAATCCATCAGAAGGTCCAGTTTCCTAACTTTTTCTCCAACTTCTGAACCAAACATATCGAACCTACAACCCTATAATCATTCGGCTTGAAATTAAAACCAAGGTACCTCAAACCATTTTCTAAGGGAAATAAAGGAATCCCGAATAGATCTTCAAAGATGGACAACCTGTAAGATTCCAGATTGTTGTATAGGAAAGAGGATTTTTGATAGTTAACCTCCATTCCAAAAGCTTAACAAAATAAATCTAAAATCTGTGTAAAAAAAATCCATGCTTAAAAAGACTCAATCCCAAGAATCAACACATCATTCATGAACAATAGATGTATTAATGCAAATCCTTTTTCTACTTTGAGACCACAAAATTTACCTTCAAGGCAAGCTTTTTTTTAATCATCCTACTGAAATCCTCCATGACCCAAAGGAAAAGTAAAGGGGATAATGGGAAGCCTTGCCTTAATCCTATTTTCCCTTTAAAACAAATTGTTGGAACACCATTGACCAAAACTGCGTAATTTGAACTAGTAACACATCCCATTATCCACTGAGCTACTTCCCACTTCAGTCCAATTTGAATGAGCAACAACCTAAGAAAATTTCAGCTCACCCTATCATAAGTTTTTTTAAGATCCAACTTTAGAATTAAATTCTTCAATTTCTTAGTCTTTGCAGAATGAAAAATTTTCTTTGCAAGACCTACAACATCAAAAATTAACATGTCCTTAATAAAAGAAAATTGTTCTTCTAAGATACAAATAGCTAACTTACTTTAACCATAAAAGAAATTATTTTTGAAATGAATTTATAAACAAATTTACATAATGTTATAGGCCTAAAGTCATTGAAGGAAACATGCTTGGATTCTTTTGGAATGAGAGTCACATAAGTTGCATTAAGGGAACCGCTGAAAATGCTAGTAGTCCTTTATTCCTCAACGACTGCAAGAAGGTCCTTCCCCAACAAATCAAAGAAATAGTGAAATAACTCATGGGACCACCCATCAGTCCCAGGAATTTTGTCCTTAGGCATGATCTCAACAATATGTTCCAGCTCCTGAAAGGTGATTTGTCTTCCCAAGAAATCACTTTCTTCATCTAAGAAAAACCTTGGAATCTCTTTTATAACATGTAGTTGGGTTAATATATCTTCATTGTCCTTGGATTTGAAGAGGGACTTGAAGTAATTATAAGTTTCTTTTCCTATCTCATCCCGACTAGATTGTTTATTCCCATTCATATCTATAATGTCCCATATAGTATTTTTCTTCCTCCTACTTTTTACAAATTTTTGGAAAAATGCCATGTTTCTATCTCCACTTCTGATCCAAATTGCTCTACTTTTGAGGTACCAAGCCTCTTCCTCCAGTCTAAGGAGATCCTCCTTCCTTCTTACTAGGAAATTGATTTGTTCTTTTTCATCTTCTGTAAAAATTTGAGAAGGACAATTTTTAAAGATGAAACCCAATTTTTGTTCCAGTTCAAGAAATTATGTTTGTATTTTTTCTTTTTCTCCTTTTTCCATAGGATTACCTTCTCTTTTAAAAATTTTAGTTTCTTCACTAACAAGTTCATTCCTGAAGAATCTTTCCAATGTGCCATTGAATACCAAGTGTTCTGAATAAGCAAATTGAAATCAGGTTCTTGTAACCAGGAAAGATTAAATTTAAAGGGATAATGGGACCTTTCTTTTTTATTATCAAATTGAAGACACATGGGGTTATGATCATAAATAAGGGATTTTATAACCCATGACCTACATTTGTGAACACTCCTCAGTAAATCATCATTCATAAAAAATCGTTCTAATCTTTTTGAGATCTCGTCACTGCCTAGACGACCATTCCTCCAAGTAGGAGAGATAACCTACAGGACAATGTCCACTAAGTTTGCAGAGGAAAAAAAATAAGAAAAATAATCTTCCAAAGGATCAGGCTGAGCTTGAGACCCCCAAATTTCTCTCATCGTAGTTGTGAAGTTGAGATCACCCCCAATTATCAATCCTTCCTCTCTTAAGAAATCACTCTCCTCTAATGATTTCCAGAAGGAAAGCCTGTCTTGATAGGCAACATAGCAGTTTAGTATCTTGACAATACTAGAAACTCCATTAAGGTGTCCTTCCATCATAATACCTGAAGAAGTATGAAATTCTTGAAGATCAACATATAAAGGATTCCATCTAGAAATTAAGCCTCCAAAGAGACCTGGAACATAAGTAGCTACAAAATCCCATAAGGGACAACACTTTAAGAAGAAGTCCTTTGATTTATGACTATCAACCATAGTTTCCTGGAAGAAGATAATGTCAGGGCTAGTTTAATGTATCACCTTTTTTAGGCTTAATAGCTTAGGGGAACCCCCAACCCCTCTCATATTCATTGATAGAATGATCATGTGGGGAAACCCAAATTGGGCTCCAAATCTTTAAGCACCCTAGGGGAAGAAGGAGAAGCATGAGGTTGAACAGGGGAGGAGTTAATAATAGGTGCTAAGTCTCCCTCTACAACACCTATAACCCCTTTTTAAATTGTTTTTGTGCTCTTCTTACGAATGGTCACATTGGCTCTATCCACATTTAGTTTTGCAGCTTCATCTGAATTATAGATTGGAAGAGGGGTTTTTTTAAGGAGCTCTTTATAGGAGGGTTTCAAAACTTGTTTGTCAATAACTTATTCTTGTGAGAAGTTTTCAACGCTTTCAACATTACCAACATTGCTTAGTTCTAAATAAGGGGAGACGATTTCAGGAACTTCTTTGTAAGGAGTGGGGTCCTTATTAAAAACATACCGAGCTAGGGTCTGAATTTGTGTTTCCTCATAACCAATATTTGTTACAAATTGGTTTGGTGAGCCAGATTATGTATGGGTTACTAACATCATCTAGTTTTCCAACTGTTTTAGAGGAACCTTATCAGCAGACATCAAATTATTGGTTGGAATTTCTTCAATTGTTTTTAAAACAATCTCCCAAAAACCCCCAAAAATTTCTACTAGCCACTCCTCATTATCATGAAGAATTTTTATATCCTCATTTAATAAACTATTCAAAAAAGAGGGGAAACAATTCTTCATCTTACTAAGAAAGGATTTTCTCTCCTGACTACTTGGAGAGGGTGGATATGAAAAAAAACCCAAGGGTAGTTGAGGCGACCGAGAACCCTTATCACCTTCCTTTGCCTTTGTTTTGATCAACAAAGGGAAATTTTCTTTGATATTCCCTTCATGTTAGCAATGATGGCATTGAAATGGTTCACTCCATTAATCCAAAACTTAGATGAAAGAAATATCCCCTATAGACACCTCTATATCCTCCAGAAAACCCTTTTCTGAATCAACTTCCACCAATACCCATGCAATTATTTTATTGTTCCATCACAAGGTATCCTCGTCAAAATACATGAACCTTCCGACAATGTTCGTGAGATCTACAAAGATTTGTGTAACCCATAACTCTACTGGAAAGTATGGGAGGGGCATCCATACAAAACGCTTGGAAAAGGACTCTGTATATGAGTTAAAGCCAAGATTCCATATTTTGAGCATCAGAACCCCACAACCAATAATCCATGGAATAGCTGAAATATTTAAAAGATCTCCCTCTGATAAGAAATGAAACAGGATCCAGTTATTTGATAACAGACTAAAACATGGACAATATCCGACCAAGGGTTTCTAGTGGTGTCTAACAAATACTAATAATATGATTTCATAAAATATCATATCATTGGTGATTAAGGGGAATTCTGATCCAGGTGGATATCGGTGGCCACCCACCTTTTCCAACTAGCTCAAAACAATTTTCTCACAATTTTGTTAATTTACTATTTTTAGCAGTTTTTAACTTTCGAGGCCATTTTGAGGGCCTAAATGAAGGTTTTTTGGGATCGAGCTTCTCAATGATAGCTGAAGGCTCTGATTGATCCCTCTAAATTAATATCCTTGATGATACCTTTCCAACGAGCTATTGTGCGCCCCAAACAGAGATCGTATGCCAAAGTTACGCCCCCGGGAAGTTGATACACCAAACTACCCAAAACGGGGTCCACAAAATTGTTGGCTTTTCATCTTCTAGGGTTAGGGTTTTGGATTTTATTTATGATAAAAAGGCCTTTGGAGCCTCATTGTAAAATCATCTTCTTGCGAATGTGAGTATCCGTCACATCTCTTCTCAGAGATAATCTGCCACCATTCTAGCGAGTCTTTCACTATGTATTTTTACAGTCTCTATACATTTATTTCATTAATAGAAATCGTGTATTATTGTATCTCTATTTTTATGGTTTCATCTCTGATACATTTCTGTTATATTATTGGATATCCGCGATATCTCTGTGCATTTCTTGATCATATCTCCGCTCTCATTTCATGCCGAAAATAATCTAAATCAGTGGTATCAGAGCAAGCTGCTCTTGATCGTTTTTTTCAGTGCATGTCCCCGACGAGGTCTGAGTATAGCAAGTTGGGTCTCGAGCTTGTATCCCTTGAATACAATCGCTCTCACACGCCCAAGGAACCCTCCATGGCGGAAGAAAAGAAAAACGACGGAGCAGACGATTTTATCAATATGTTACTTGATCAAACTCTCACATGATAGAGGGACGAAATGATGGAGAATTTTTCCCACATCCTTCAATGCCTATCGATAGAAACATGTGCATCTTCATCAAACAACCACTTTGGAAGAACCTCTCTTTTCAAGGTACAAGTTAATTTTGATATTCCCGTATTTGAAGGTCAGATAAATGTGGATGCCCTAGACAAATGGTTAAATATGTTAGAAGGTTATTTCTTTGTTCATAATTTTTTCGATAGGGAAAATATCACCTTCACACTCCTTAAAGCTCTCCCCCATGTCAAACATTGGTGGGAAAATAAGTGGGAGAAAATTTCCACGGAGGAGTCTGGAATATATGGGGTTGAGCCCACTTGGGATTTTTTTGTGGATGCATAAAGGAACAGTATTACCCTGTTGGAAACTATGAGGACCAGTACATGAGATGGACCACACTGTGGAAAGAGAGGGGCCAAGCATTTTTAGAGTTCACCAATACCTTCCATTCCTTGCGCACCAAGCTGGGTACCAAAGACTTCGAACAACATTTGGTTCTGAAATATCGTGGGGCTCTACATAGATACATCCAAACTGAAATGGATTTTCTGAACATGTCATCGCTCAGTGTTGCTTATCTATATGCTGTTAAAATCAAGCAGAAATTTAAGCACCAGAACAAATGGGATTTTGGGTCTGCACTGCAACAACCAAAGTATGATAAAGATGGCCCTAACAAACAGTCTCCTGAAAACCAGTCCAAGCCACAGGAAAAGAAGGGTCACGAGAATACAAAGAAGGACACCGGAAAATGGTGCGATTTCCAAAAACTTCCCTGACACAACACCGAGGAATGTTGCTCAAAATAGTCATTGGTGGCCAAGATCAAAGACAATGAGTCGAACCCTAATTCAGAATCTGATTCTGAAAATACTGGTAAAAGACAGATCATCGACGTAGACCCCACTGCTATTGTCGCGACCGCAACAATTCAACTACAAGAACCAACAGATCCTAAAGAGGGGGAGCACCTTTTTCATTCACAGATGTGGGTGAAGGGGACCCTGCTACATTTTATTGTTGATAGCGGAAGGCAGAAGAACCTCATCTTAGCAGAGGTCGCCAAACAGTTGGGATTGTCGACAACACCTCACCCGCAACCATACAACATCAGGTGGCTTCAATAGGGACAAGATCTTTGTGTCAGCCAACAATGTCGATTGTCATACGACATCCAACCCTTCAAGGATGAGTTATTATGTAATGTTTCCCCACTAGATGTCTGTGATGTTCTCTTGGGCCAACCATATATGTGGAAGTGCCATGTTGTTTATGAGTCTCGACCCCGCAGTGTCATTGTTTCTTTGGGGGGTCATCTCTACAGAATAACAGAGGTAGTTTCGACAACTGTTTCACCTAAACATTTCTGGAATGTAGCATCTCATACTACAAAATTCAACTTCTTCACAATCTTTTCAAAAGATGAACATAAGGATACTACAACCACTATAGCCTCGACCCACGCACCTTCTATCCAACAGAAGCAGGTCGACAAGATTGCAACAAAGTGTAAAGATTCCTTTTGCACACAAGAATATCATGTAGCCATACTGGTTAAAAAGTTCCAAACCTTCCAACCACATGTTCGTGACAACCTTGAACAAGCTAAGCATCGCAACTTCTCCAACAAGGCAATGAACTCATCAAGATGCAGATTCAACAAACGCTTTTTCCTCTCCCCTGAGAACTCAACGCAATGGATACGATTTCTTCCTAAGGATGGAAGATTGATCCAGGTGGATATCGGTGGCCACCCACCTTTTCCAACTAGCTCAAAACAATTTTCTGGCAATTTTGGTAATTTACTATTTTTAGCAGTTTTTAACTTTTGGGGCCATTTTGAGGGCCTAAATGAAGGTTTTTCGAGATCAAACTTCTCAATGATTTCCAAAGGCTTTGATTGAGCCCCCTAAATGAATCTCCTCGACGATACCTTTCCAACGATCGTGCGCCCCAAACGAAGATTGTATGCCAAAATTACGCCCCCGAGAAGTTGATACGCCAAACTACCCAAAACGGGGTCCACAAAATTGTTGGCTTTTCATCTTTCGGGGTTAGGGTTTTGGATTTTATTTATGATAAAAACACCTTTGGAGCCTCATTGTAAAATCATCTTCTTGCGAATGCGAGTAGCCGTCACATCTCTTCTCAGAGATAAGTTGCCACCATTATAGTGAGTCTTTCACTCTGTATTTTTATAGTCTCTGTACATTTCTTTCATTAATAGAAATCATGATTACTGTATCTATGTGTTTATGGTTGCATCTTTGATACCTTTTTGTTATATTATTGGATATCCGCGATATCTCTATGCATTTCTTTATTATATATCCTCTCCCATTTTGTGCCGAAAATAATCCGAATTAGATTCACATCTTACCATTGACCTAAGGATTGTCATAAGTCAATTGTCAACATTTATGAGGGATGTGGTTTGAAAAGTGTGTGTGTGTGTGTGTGTGTGTGTGTGTGTGTGTGTGTGTGCGCGCGTTCAATACTGAGAGATATGCATTATGTAGGATTTCAAATGTGACTAAAGGTTTACACTAATTGATTTTTAATATATTAGGTGGGATGCCTCCAAAGAGATCCACAAATGCGAAATATTGAGATGGAGAAAAGAAATTATAAAAATTATATGTGTATTGGAGAAGGATCTCCCTACAAGTTTCATGGATTTAATGTTCCATTTACATATACACTTCGTTGATGATATTGAAATGGTAGGTGTCGTATCTACAAGGTGGATGCTTTTATTTGATAGGTATATGAAAAAAAATATGCTAGGAAAACAAAACACCTAGAGGGTTGCATTGTTGTAGGATATGTGTTAAATGAAGCATTTTTCTTCCTATGTGAATTCCATGGGAAATATTATGAACATGTACCATGATTATAGGATGAATAACATGGATTTGATATTATAGATGGAGAAGAAAACTAAACCAAATGGAGTTGAAGTACAAGTTGATAAATAATTTTTTTGTGAATGTCATAACTTTTTAAAACATTTACTCTAGAGAGTGTTATTTTTAAATTTGTAGATAGACATATAGAGTTTTAAATATGTGTTGATTAATTAAAAGGTGTTTACAAACACAAATGTGATTGGTAAGTTCATTCTAAACCATGTGGATTATATGAATCAATGACTTGATTTGTATAATATATAAATGGAAGAAATGTTTGAAGCATGGAAATGTTATAACCCCAAACTTAACATCCATAGAAATGTTATAACCCCAAACTTAACATCCATATAAGATAACAAGAGTGATGAGAGTCTCAACGAAGAGTCTATGTTTTTCTCAGAACCATAAGTGTGTTGGTTTATAATTCTTCTCATGACCAAAATAAGCTTTCCACCCTCCATTAATCATTTTTTCAATGTTATAGTTCATGTTGGAACTTATCCTTGTGCCAACTTTATTAAGCTACAAAACCCTAATTGTAGC